>CM053269.1:8800196-8970196 GCA_028583415.1 Protea cynaroides
AGAGAAATGTAGCAAGAGGGAGAGAGGGAGAGAGAGAGAGAACTTGAAAGAGAGAGAGGGAAGTAATGAGAGTGAGGGAGGGAGAGAGAGAGAAGTGGAAAGAGAAAGAAAGAGTGAGAAAAGTAGAAAGAGAGAGAGAGAGAGAAAGAGAGATAGAAAGAGAAGTAGAGAGTGAAAAAGAAATATAGAGAAGAGAGATTTGGAAAGAGAAGTAGTGAGTGAGAGATTAAAAGCGAGAGAGAGAGAGAGAGGGAGAGAGAGAGATAAGCAGATAGAGAGAGGGGGAGAGAGAAGTTAAAAGAGAGAGAGAAAGAGAGGTAGAGAGAGAGAGAGTGAGAGAAAAGTATAAAGAGGGAGATTGAGAAAGAAAGATGTAGAAAGAGATAGAGAGGTAGAAAGAGGAAGAGAGAGAGAGAGAAGAAAGAGAGAGAGGGGGAGAGAGGGAAGAATAAAGAGAGAGAGAGAGAGAGAGAGTAAAAGAGAAAGACGTAGAAAGAGAGACTGAAGTAGAAAGTGGGAGAGAAGTAGAGAGAGGGAGAAGAGAGAGAGAGAGGGAGAAAGGAAGTGAGAAAGAGGTAGAAAGAGGGGGAAAGAGGGAGATGAGAGAGAGAGAGAAAGAACGAAAGTGAGAGAGAGGTAGAAAGAGAAAGAAGGGGAGGGAGAGAGAATTTGAGGGAGAGGAAGAGAGAAAGAGGTTGAAAGAGAGAGTGAAGTGGAAAGCGAGAAAGTAAAGTGGAGGGGAGAGAGAGAGACAGTTAGAGAGAGGGGGAGAGAGAGAGAGAGAATGTGGCGGTGGAGAGAATGAGAAATAGAAACCGAGGGAGGGAGAAAGAGAAAAAAGGGGGGACTGAGAGAGAGAGAAAGGGCAAGAGAGGGAGAGAGAAGAGAGGGGGAGAGAGAAGTAGAAAGAGAGAGAGAGGGAGAGGGAGAGAAAAGTAAAAAGAGAGAGAAAAAGAGAAAGTCGGAGAGAGAGAGAAAAAGAAAAAGAAGAAGGAAGAGAGAGAAATAAAGAGAGACGTTGAAAGAGAGAGAGAGAGAGGGAGAGGGTGGGAGAAGGCCAGAGATAGTGAAGTAGAGAGAGAAAGAAAGAGAGAGAAGAGGGAGGGCATAAGACAAAGAGACATAGAAGGAGAGAGATAAAGTAGAAAGAGAGAGGGGGAGAGAGAGAAGTAGAGAGAGATCGGAGTAGAGAGAGGGAGAGGGAGGGAAAAGCAGAGAGAGACGCAAAATAGAGAGAGAGGGAGATAAGAGGGAGGGGAGAGAAAGAGGGGAGGGAGAAGGCTAGGAGAGGGAAGTAGAGAGAAAGAGAAAGAGAAAGAGAGTGGAGAGAGAGAGCGAGAGAGAGTGGGAGAGATAGAGAGAGAAGGGGAAACAAAGAGAGAGAAAGACAGATAGGGAGAGAAGTTGAAAGGGAGAGAGAGAGTTTGCCGAGAGAGAGAAGTAGAGACAGAATGAGAGAGAGAAAAGGGAAAGAGAGAGATAAAGAGTAGTAGAAACTAAGTGAGAGAGAGAGAAATAAAGATAGAAATCAAAGTTGAAAGTGAGAGTGGGAGAGAGAGAGAGATGTTGAGAGAGAAAGTGAGAGAAAAGTGTAAAGGGAGAGAAATGAGAGAGTCGGAAGAGACAAAGAAAGAGAGAGAGAGAGAGAGAGAGAGAGAGAGAGAGAGACAGAAAGAGAGAGAAGGATAGAGAGAGTGAGAGAGAGAGAGAAAGAAGTAGAAAGGTAGAGAGAGAGAGCTAGAAAGAGAAAGAGAGAGAGAGTGAGAAAAAGAGAAGGAGATTGAGAGGGGAAGGGAGAGAGAAAAGTAGCAAGAGGGAGAGAGGGAGAGAAAGAGAGAGAGAACTTGAAAGAAAGAGAGGGAAGTAATGAGAGTGAGGGAGGGAGAGAGAGAGAAGTGGAAAGAGAAAGAGAGAGTGAGAGAGAGATAAAGAGAGAGAAAAGTAGAAAGAGAGAGAGAGAAAGAGAGATAGAAAGAAAAGTAGAGAGTGAAAAAGAAATAGAGAGAAGAGAGAGTTAGACTGAGAAGTAGAGAGTGAGAGATTAAAAGCAAGAGAGAGAGAGAGAGAGGGAGAGAGAGAGATTAGTAGATAGAGAGAGGGAGAGGAGAAGTTAAAAGAGAGAGAAAGAGAGAGAGAGGGAGAGAGAGAGTGATAGTGAGAGAAAAGTATAAAGATGGAGAGTGAGAGAGAAAGACGTAGAAAGCGATAGAGAGGTAGAAAGAGGAAGAGAGAAAGAGAGAAGAAAGAGAGAGAGAGGGAGAGAGAGAAGAAAAGGAAGAGAGAGAGAGAGAGGAGTAAGAGAGAATGACGTAGAAAGAGAGAGAGACGAAAAAGAGAGAGAGAAGTTGAGACAGGGAGAAGAGAGAGAGAGAGGGAGAAAGGAAGTGAGAAAGAGGTAGAAAGAGGGGGAGAGAGGGAGATGAGAGAGAGAAAAAGAATGAAAGTGAAAGAGAGCTTGAAAGAGAAAGAAGGGAGAGAGAAGTCGAGAGAGAGGTAGAAATGAGAGAGCGAAGTAGAAAGCGAGAAAGTAAAGTAGAGGGGAGAGAGAGGGCGGCATGGAGAGAGAGGGAGAGAGAGAGGGAATGGTAGGGGAGAGAATGAGAACTAGAAACAGAGAGAGGGAGAAAGAGAAAAATTGGGGAAGTGAGAGAGGGAGAGAAAAGAGAGAGGGAGAGAGATGTAGAAAGGGGGGAGAGAAAAGTTAAAAGAGAGAGAAAAAGAGAAAGTTAGAGAGAGAGAGAGAAAGAGAAAGAAGAAGAAAGAGAGAGAAATAGAGAGAGAAGTTGAAAGAGAGAGAGAGAGTGGGAGAGGGTGGGGGAAGGCCAAAGATAGTGAAGTAGAGAGAGAAAGAAAGAGAGAGAATAGGGAGGGCGAAAGAAAAAGAGAGGTAGAAGGAGAGAGATGGAGTTGAAAGAGAGAGAGGGGGAGCGGGAGAAGTAGAGGGAGATCGAAGTAGAGAGAGGGAGAGGGAGTGAGAAAAGTAGAGAAGGACGCAAAAATTGAGAGAGAGGGAGAGAAGAGGGAGGGGAGAGAAAGAGGGAGGGAGAAGGCTAGGGAGAGGGAAGTAGAGAGAAAGAGAAAGAGAAAGAGAGCGGGAGAGAGAGAGCGAGAGATAGTGGGAGAGATAGAGAGAGAAGGGGAACAAAGAGAGAGAAAGACAAATAGGGAGAGAAGTTGAAAGGGAGATAGAGAGATAAGCAAAGAGTGAGTAGAGATAGAATGAGAGAGAGAAAAGGGAAAGAGAGAGACAAAGAGTAGTAGAAACAAAGAGAGAGGGAGAAAAGTAAAGAGAGAGATCAAAGTTGAAAGCGAGAGTGGGAGAGAGAGAGAGAGAGAAAAGTATAAAGAGAGAGAAAGTGAGAGAGTTGGAAGAGAGAGAGAAAGAGAAAGAGAGGGAGAGAAAGAGAGAGAGAGAGGGAGAGAGAGAGATAGACTGATAGAGAGAGAAAGATAGAGAGAGTGAGAGAGAGCGAGAGAAAGAAGTAGAAAGGCAGAGAGAGAGAGAGCTAGAAAGAGGAAGGGAGAGAGAGAGAAAGAGAAGGAGATTGAGAGGGCAAGGGAGAGAGAAAAGTAGCAAGAGAGAGAGAGGGAGAGAGAGAGAACTTGAAAGAGAGAGAGGGAAGTAATGAGAGTGAGGGAGGGAGAGAGAGAGAAGTGGATAGAGAATGAGAGAGTGAGAGAGAGATAAAGAGAGAGAAAAGTAGAAAGAGAGAGAGAGAAAGAGAGATAGAAAGAGGACTAGAGAGTGAAAAAGAAATAGAGAGAAGAGAGAGTTGGAAAGGGAAGTAAAAAGTGAGAGATTAAAAGCGAGATAGAGAGAGAGGGAGAGAGGGAGATAAGTAGATAGAGAGAGGGAGAGAGAGAAGTTAAAAGAGAGAGAGAGAGAGAGGGAGAGAGAGAGAGAGAGTGAGAGAAAAGTATAAAGAGGGAGAGTGAAAAAGAAAGTCGTAGAAAGAGATTGAGAGGTAGAAAGGGGAAGAGAGAAAGAGAGAAGAAAGAGAGAGAGAGGGGGAGAGAGAGAAGAACAAAGAGAGAGAGAGAGAGAGAGAGAGAGAGAGTAAGAGAGAATGACATAGAAAGAGAGAGAGAAGTCGAAAGAGAGAGAGAAGTAGAGAGAGGGAGAAGAGAGAGAGAGAGGGAGAAAGGAAGTGAGAAAGAGGTAGAAAGAGGGGGTGAGAGGGAGATGAGAGAGAGAGAAAGAATGAAAGTGAGAGTGAGGTTGAAAGAGAAAGAAGTTGAGAGAGAGAGAAGTACATAGAGAGAGGTAGAATGAGAGAGTGAAGTAGAAAGCGAGAAAGTGAAGTGGAGGGGAGAGAGAGAGACAGATAGAGAGAGAGAGAGAGAGAGGGAGAGAGAGAGAGGGAATGTGGTAGGGAGAGAATGAGAAATAAAAATAGAGAGAGGGAGAAAGAGAAAAAAGGGGGGAGTTAGAGAGAGAAAGAGCGAGAGAGGGAGAGAGAAGAGAGAGGGGGAGAGAAGTAGAAAGAGAGAGAGAGAAAAGTACAAAGAGAGAGAAAAAGAGAAAGTCAGAGAGAGAGAGAAGGAGAAAGAAGAAGAAAGAGAGAGAAATAGAGAGAAAAGTTGAAAGGGAGAGAGAGAGGGAGAGGGTGGGAGAAGTCCAGAGATAGTGAAGTAGAGAGAGAAAGAAAGAGAGAGAAGATGGAGGGCGAAAGACAAAGAGACGTAGAAAAAGAGAGATGAAGTAGAAAGAGGGAGAGGGGGAGAGAGAGAAGTAGAGGGAGATCAGGCGAGAGAAATGGAGAGGGAGTGAGAAAAGTAGAGAGAGATGTAGAAATAGAGAGAGAGGGAGAGAAGAGGGAGGGGAGAGAAAGAGGGAGGGAGAAGGCTAGGGAGAGGGAAGTAGAGAGAAAGAGAAAGAGAAAGAGAGAGGGAGAGAGAGAGCAAGAGATAGTGGGAGAGATAGAGAGAGAAGGGGAACAAAGAGAGAGAAAGACAGATAGGGAGAGAAGTTGAAAGGGAGAGAGAGAGATAAGTAGAGAGAGAGTAGAGATAGATTGAGAGAGAGAAAAGGGAAAGAGAGAGAGAGACAAAGAGTAGTAGAAACAAAGAGAGAGAGAGAGAGAAAAGTAAAGAGAGAGATCAAGGTTGAAAGCGAGAGTGGGAGAGAGAGAGAGAGATGTTGAGAGAAAGAGAGAGGAAAGTATAAGGAGAGAGAAAGTGAGAGAGTTGGAAGAGAGAGAGAAAGAGAAAAAGGGGGAGATAAAGAAAGAGAGGGAGAGAGATAGACAAATAGAGAGAGAAAGATAGAGAGAGTGAGAGAGAGAGAGAAAGAAGTAGAAAGGCAAAGAGAGAGAGCTAGAAAGAGAAAGGGAGAGAGAGAAAGAGAAGGAGATTGAGAGGGAAAAGGGAGAGAGAAATGTAGCAAGAGGGAGAGAGGGAGAGAGAGAGAGAACTTGAAAGAGAGAGAGGGAAGTAATGAGAGTGAGGGGAGGGAGAGAGAGAGAGAGAAGTGGAAAGAGAAAGAGAAAGTGAGAGATAGATAAAGAGAGAGAAAAGTAGAAAGAGAGAGAGAGAGAAAGAGAGATAGAAAGAGAAGTAAAGAGTGAAAAAGAAATAGAGAGAAGAGAGATTTGGAAAGAGAAGTAGAGAGTGAGAGATTAAAAGTGAGAGAGAGAGAGAGGGAGAGAGAGAGATAAGTAGATAGAGAGAGGGAGAGAGAGAAGTTAGAAGAGAGAGAGAGATAGAGATGGAGAGAGAGAGAGAGAGAGAGAGAAAAGTATAAAGAGGGAGAGTGAGAAAGAATGATGTAGAAAGAGAGAGAGAGAGAGATAGACAGATAGAGAGAGAAAGATAGAGAGTGAGAGAGAGAGAAAGAAGTAGAAAGGCAGAGATAGAGAGCTAGAAAGAGAAAGAGAGAGAGAAAGAGAAGGAGATTGAGAGGGGATGGGATAGAGAAATGTAGCAAAAGGGAGAGAGGGAGAGAGAGAGAGAACTTAAAAGAGAGAGAGGGAAGTAATGAGAGTGAGTGAGGGAGAGAGAGAGAGAAGTGGAAAGAGAAAGAGAGAGTGAGAGATAGATAAAGAGAGAGAAAATTAGAAAGGGAGAGAGAAAGAAAGAGAGATAGAAACAGAAGTAGGGAGTGAAAAAGAAATAGAGAGAAGAGAGATTTGGAAAGAGAAGTAGAGGGTGAAAGATTAAAAGCGAAAGAGAGAGAGAGAGGGAAAGAGAGAGATAAGTAGATAGAGGGAGGGAGAGACAGAAGTTAAAAGAGAGAGAGAGAAAGAGAGGTAGAGAGAGAGAGTGAGAGAACAAAGTATAAAGAGGGAGAGTGAGAAAGAAAGACGTAGAAAGAGATAGAGAGGTAGAGAAAGAGGAAGAGAGAGAGAGAGAAGAAAGAGAGAGAGGGGGGAGAGAAGAATAGAGAGAGAGAGAGGGAAAGAGAGTAAGAGAGAAAGACGTAGAAAGAGAGAGAGAACTAGAAAGAGGGAGAGAAGTAGAGAGAGGGAGAAGAGAGAGAGATGGAGAAAGGAAGTGAGAAAGAGGTAGAAAGAGGGGGAGAGAGGGAGATGAGAGAGAGAAAAAGAATGAAAGTGAGAGAGAGGTAGAAAGAGAAAGAAGGGGAGGGAGAGAGAAGTTGAGGGAGAGGAAGAGAGAAAGAGATAGAAAGAGATAGTGAATTGGAAAGCGAGATAGTAATGTGGAGGGGAGAGAGAGAGAGACAATTAAAGAGAGGGGGAGAGAGAGGGAGAGGGAATGTGGCAGGGAGAGAATGAGAAATAGAAATAAAGAGAGGGAGATAGAGAAAAAAGGGGGGAGTGGGAGAGAGAGAAAGAGAGAGAGGGAGAGGAGAGAGAGAGAGAGAGAGAGACAGAAAAGTAAAAAGAGAGAGAAAAAGAGAAAGTCAGGGAGAGAGGGAGAGAAAGAGAAAGAAAAAGAAAGAGAGAGAAATAGAGAGAGAAGTTGAAAGAGAGAGTGAGAGAGGGAAAGGGTGGGAGAAGGCCAAAGATAGGGAAGTAGAGAGAGAAAGAAAGAGAGAGAAGAGGGTGGGCAAAAGACAAAGAGACGTAGAAGGAGAGAGATGAAGTAGAAAGAGAGAGAGGGGGAGAGAGAGAAGCAGAGAGTGATCGAAGTAGAGAGAGGGAGAGGGAGTGAGTAAAGTTGAGAGAGATGTAGAAATAGAGAGAGATGGAGATAAGAGGGAGGGGAGAGAAAGAGGGAGGGAGAAGGCTAGGGAGAGGGATGTAGAGAGAAAGAGAAAGAGAAAGAGAAAGAGAGAGCGAGAGAGAGTGGGAGAGATAGAGAGAGAAGGGGAACAAAGAGAGAGAAAGATAGATAGGGAGAGAAGTTGAAAGGGAGAGAGAGAGATAAGCAGAGAGAGAGAAGTAGAGATAGAATGAGAGAGAGAAAAAGGAAAGAGAGAGAGACAAAGAGTAGTAGAAACAAAGAGAGAGAGAAGTAAAGAGAGAGATCAAAGTTGAAAGTGAGAGTGGGAGAGAGAGAGAGAGAGAAGTTGAGAGGGAAAGAGAGAGAAAAGTATAAAGAGAGAGAAAGTGGGAGAGTAGGAAGAGAGAGAGAAAATGAGAGAGAGAGAGAGAGAGAAAGAGAGAGAGAGAGATATACAGAAAGAGAGAAAGATTGAGAAAGGGAGAGAGAGAGAGAAAGAAGTAGAAAGGCAGAGAGAGAGAGAGCTAGAAAGAGAGAGAGAGAGAGAAAGAGAAAGAGATTGAAAGGGGAAGGGAGAGAGGAAAGTAGCAAGAGGGAGAGAGGGAGAGAGAGAGAACTTGAAAGAGAGAGAGGGAAGTAATGAGGGTGAGGGAGGGAGAGAGAGAGAAGTGGAAACAGAAAGAGAGAGTGAGAGAGAGATAAAGAGAGAGAAAAGTAGAAAGAGAGGGAGAGAGAAAGAGAGATAGAAAGAAAAGTAGAGAGTGAAAAAGAAATAGAGAGAAGAGAGATTAAAAGCTAGAGAGAGAGAGAGAGGGAGAGAGAGAGATAAGTAGATAGAGAGAGGGAGAGAGAGAATTTAAAAGAGAGAGAGAGAGAGAGAGGGAGAGGGAGAGAGAGAGAGTGAGAGAAAAGTATAAAGGGGGAGAGTGAGAGAGAAAGACGTAGAAAGAGATAGAGAGGTAGAAAGAGGAAGAGAGAGAGAGAAGAACGAGAGAGAGAGGGGGAGAGAGAGAAGTATAAAGAGAGAGAGAGAGAGAGAGTAAGAGAGAATGACGTAGAAAGAGAGAGAGATGTAGAAAGAGATAGAGAAGTAGAGAGAGGGAGAAGAGAGAGAGAGGGAGAAAGGAAGTGAGAAAGAGGTAGAAAGAGGGGCAGAGAGGGAGATGAGAGAGAAAAAGAATGAAAGTGAGAGAGAGGTAGAAAGAGAAAGAACGGAGACAGAAGTAGAGAGAGAGGTAGAATGAGAGAGCAGCAGAAAGCGAGAAAGCAAAGTGGGAGGGGAGAGAGAGACAGATGGAGAGAGAGGGTGAGAGAGGTAGGGAATGTGGCAGGGAGAGAATGAGAAATAGAAACCGAGAGAGGGAGAAAGAGAAAAAAGGGGGGAGTGAGTGAGAGAAAGAGCGAGAGAGGGAGATCGAGCAGAGAGATGGAGAGGGAGGAGAAAAGTTGAGAGAGATGCGGAAACAGGGAGGGAGGGAGAGAAGAGGGAGGGGAGAGAAAGAGGGAGGGAGAAGGCTAGGGAGAGGGAAGTAGAGAGAAAGAGAAAGAGAAAAGAGAGAGGGAGAGAGAGAGCGAGAGATAGCTGGAGAGAGAGAGAGAAGGGGAACAAAGAGAGAGAAAGACAAATAGGGAGAGCAGTTGAAAGGGAGAGAGAGAGATAAGCAGAGAGAGAGAAGTAGAGATGGAATGAGAAAGAGGAAAGGGAAAGAGAGAGAGACAAAGAGTAGAAGAAACAAAGAGAGAGAGAGAAAAGTAAAGAGAGAGATCAAAGTTGAAAGTGAGAGTGGGAGAGAGAGAGAGAGATGTTGAGAGAGAAAGAGAGAGAAAAGCATAAAGAGAGAGAAAGTGAGAGAGTTGGAAGAGAGAGAGAAAGAAAAAGAGAGGGAGAGAAAGAGAGAGAGAGAGATTGGCAGATAGAGAGAGAAAGATAGAGAGAGTGAGAGAGAGAGAGAAAGAAGTAGAAAGGCAGAGGAGAGCTAGAAAGAGAAAGGGAGAGAGAGAAAGAGAAGGAGATTGAGAGGGAAAGGGAGAGAGAAATGTAGCAAGAGGGAGAGAGGGAGAGAGAGAGAGAGAACTTGAAGGAGAGAGAGGGAAGTAATGAGGGTGAGAGAGGGAGTGAGAGAGAGAGAAGTGGAGAGTTGGAAGAGAGAGAAAGAAAAAGAGAGGGAGAAAAAGAGAGAGAGAGAGAGAAAGATAGACAGATAGAGAGAGAAAGATAGAGAGAGTGAGAGAGAGATTGAGAAAGAAGTAGAAAGGGAGAGAGAGAGCTAGAAAGAGAAAGGGAGAGAGAGAAAGAGAAGGAGATTGAGAGGGAAAGGGAGAGAGAAATGTAGCAAGAGGTGGAGAGGGAGAGAGAGAGAGAGAACTTGAAAGAGAGAGAGGGAAGTAATGAGAGTGAGGGAGGGAGAGAGAGAGAAGTGGAAAGATAAAAAGAGAGTAAGAGATAGATAAAGAGAGAGAAAAGTAGAAAGAGAGAGAGAGAAAGAGAGATAGAAAGAAAAGTATAGAGTGAAAAAGAAATAGAGAGAAGAGAGATTTGGAAAGAGAAGTAGAGAGTGAGAGATTAAATGCGAGAGAGAGAGAGAGGGAGAGAGAGAGAGCGGTAGAAAGAGAGAGGTAGAAAGAAGTTAAAAGAGAGAGAGAGAAAGAGAGGGAGAGAGAGAGACGATGAGAGAGAAAGCATAAAGGGGGAGAGGAGAAAGAAAGACGAGAAAAGAGAGAGAGAGAGAGATAGACAGATAGAGAGAGAAAGATAGAGAGAGTGAGAGAGTGAGAGAGAATGAAGTAGAAAGGCAGAGATAGAGAGCTAGAAAGAGAAAGAGAGAGAGAAAGAGAAGGAGATTGGGAGGGGAAGGGAGGGAGAAATGTAGCAAGAGGGAGAGAGGGAGAGTGAGAGAGAACTTGAAAGAGAGAGAGGGAAGTAATGAGAGTGAGGGAGGGAGAGAGAGAGAAGTGGAAAGAGAAAGAAAGAGTGAGAGATAGATAAAGATAGAGAAAAGTAGAAAGAGAGAGAGCGAGAAAGAGAGATAGAAAGAGAAGTAGAGAGTAAAAAAGAAATAGTGAGAAGAGAGATTTGGAAAGAGAAGTAGAGAGTGAGAGATTAAAAGCGAGAGAGAGAGAGGGAGAGAGAGAGATAAGTAGATAGAGAGAGGGAGAAAGAGAAGTTAAAAGAGAGAGAGAGAGAAAGAGAGGGAGAGAGAGAGAGTAAAAGAGAAAGACGTAGAAAGAGAGACAGAAGTAGAAAGTGGGAGAGAAGTAGAGAGAGGGAGAAGAGAGAGAGAGAGGGAGAAAGGAAGTGAGAAAGTGGTAGGAAGAGGGTGAGAGAGGGAGATGAGAGAGAGAGAAAGAACGAAAGTGAGAGAGAGGTAGAAAGAGAAAGAAGGGGAGGGAGAGAGAAGTTGAGGGAGAGGAAGAGAGAAAGAGGTAGAAAGAGAGAGGAAAGTGGAAAGCGAGAAAGTAAAGTGGAGGGGAGAGAGAGAGAGACAGTTGGGGAGAGGGGGAGAGAGAGAGAGGGAATGTGGGTGGAAAGAATGAGAAATAGAAACAGAGGGAGGGAGAAAGAGAAAAAGGGGGGAGAGAGAGAGAAATGTAAAAAGAGAGAGAAAAAAAGAAAGTCAGAGAGAGAGAGAGAGAGAAAGAAAAAGAAGAAGAAAGAGGGAGAAATAGAGAGAGAAGTTGAAAGAGAGACAGAGAGAGAGGGAGAGGGTGGGAGAAGGCCAGAGATAGTGAAGTAGAGAGAGAAAGAAAGACAGAGAAGAGGGAGGGCATAAGACAAAGAGACGTAGAAGGAGAGAGATGAAGTAGAAAGAGAGAGGGGGAGAGAGAGAAGTACAGAGAGATCGAAGTAGAGAGAGGGAGAGGGAGTAGGAAAAGTAGAGAGAGATGCAAAAATAGAGATAGAGGGAGATAAGAGGGAGGGGAGAGAAAGAGGGAGGGAGAAGGCTAGGGAGAGGGAAGTAGAGAGAAAGAGAAAGAGAAAGAGAGAGGGAGAGAGAGAGCGAGGAGAGAGGGGAGAGATAGAGAGAGAAGGGGACAAAGAGAGAGAAAGATAGATAGGGAGAGAAGTTGAAAGGGAGAGAGAGAGATGCCGAGAGAGAGAAGTAGAGATAGAATGAGAGAGAGAAAAGGGAAAGAGAGAGACAAAGAGTAGTAGAAACAAAGAGAGAGAGAGAAGTAAAGATAGAAATCAAAGTTGAAAGTGAGAGTGGGAGAGAGAGAGAGATGTTGAGAGAGAAAGGGAGAGAAAAGTATAAAGGGAGAGAAAGTGAGAGAGTCGGAAGAGAGAGAGAAAGAGAGAGAGAGAGAGAGAGAGAGAGAGAGAGAGAGAGAAGTAAAGAGAGAGAGAGAGAGAGAGAGAGGGAGAGAGAGAGAAAGAAGTAGAAAGGCAAAGAGAGAGAGCTAGTAAGAGAAAAGAGAGAGAGAGAGAGAAAGAGAAGGAGATTGAGAGGGGAAGGGAGAGAGAAAAAGTAGCAAGAGGGAGAGAGGGGGAGAAAGAGAGAGAGAACTTGAAAGAAAGAGAGGGAAGTAATGAGAGTGAGGGAGGGAGAGAGAGAAAAGTGGAAAGAGAAAGAGAGAGTGAGAGAGAGATAAAGAGAGAGAAAGAGAGATAGAAAGAAAAGTAGAGAGTGAAAAAGAAATAGAGAGAAGAGAGAGTTAGAAGGAGAAGTAGAGAGTGAGAGATTAAAAGCGAGAGAGAGAGAGAGGGAGAGAGAGATAAGTAGAGAGAGAGAGGGAGAGGAGAAGTTAAAAGAGAGAGAAAGAGAGAGAGAGGGAGAGAGAGAGAGAGAGAGAGAAAAGCATAAAGATGGAGAGTGAGAGAGAAAGACGAGAAAGAGAGAGAGAGGTAGAAAGAGGAAGAGAGAGAGAGTAAAGAAAGAGAGAGAGAGGGGGGAGAGAGAGAAGAATAAAAAGAGAGAGAGAGGGAGTAAGAGAGAAAGATGTAGAAAGAGAGAGAGAAGTAGAAAGAGAGAGAGAAGTAGAGAGAGGGAGAAGAGAGAGAGAGGGAGAAAGGAAGTGAGAAAGAGGTAGAAAGAGGGGGAGAGAGGGAGATGAGAGAGAGAGAAAGAACGAAAGGAGAGAGAGGTAGAAAGAGAAAGAAGGGGAGGGAGAGAGAAGTTGAGGGAGAGGAAGAGAGAAAGAGGTAGAAAGAGAGAGGAAAGTGGAAAGCGAGAAAGTAAAGTGGAGGGGAAAGAGAGAGAGAGACAGTTAGGGAGAGGGGGAGAGAGAGAGAGAGGGAATGTGGCAGGGAAAGAATGAGAAATAGAAACAGAGGGAGGGAGAAAGAGAAAAAAGGGGGGAGTGAGAGAGAGAGAAAAGAAAAAAGAGAGAGAAAAAAAGAAAGTCGGAGAGAGAGAGAGAGAGAAAGAAAAAGAAGAAGAAAGAGGGAGAAATAGAGAGAGAAGTTGAAAGGGAGAGAGAGAGAGGGAGAGGGTGGGAGAAGGCCAGAGATAGTGAAGTAGAGAGAGAAAGAAAGACAGAGAAGAGGGAGGTCATAAGACAAAGAGACGTAGAAGGAGAGAGATGAAGTAGAAAGAGAGAGTTGGAGAGAGAGAAGTAGAGAGAGATCGGGAGAGGAGAGGGAGGGAAGAAAGTAAAGAGAGATGCATAAATAGAGAGAGAGGGAGATAAGAGGGAGGGGAGAGAAAGAGGGAGGGAGAAGGCTAGGGAGAGGGAAGTAGAGAGAAAGAGAAAGAGAAAGAGAGAGGGAGAGAGAGAGCGAGAGAGAGTGGGAGAGATAGAGAGAGAAGGGGACAAAGAGAGAGAAAGATAGATAGGGAGAGAAGTTGAAAGGGAGAGAGAGAGATAAGCCGAGAGAGAGAAGTAGAGATAGAATGAGAGAGAGAAAAGGGAAAGAGAGAGACAAAGAGTAGTAGAAACAAAGAGAGAGAGAGAGAGAAGTAAAGATAGAAATCAAAGTTGAAAGTGAGAGTGGGAGAGAGAGAGAGATGTTGAGAGAGAAAGAGAGAGAAAAGTATAAAGGGAGAGAAAGTGAGAGAGTCAGAAGAGAGAGAGAAAGAGAGAGAGAGAGAGAGAGAGATAGACAGAAAGAGAGAGAAAGATAGAGAGAGTGGGAGAGAGAGAGAGAAAGAAGTAGAAAGGCAGAGAGAGAGCTAGAAAGAGAAAGAGAAAGAGAGAGAGAGAGAGAAAGAGAAGGAGATTGAGAGGGGAAGGGAGAGAGAAAAGTAGCAAGAGGGTGAGAGGGAGAGAAAGAGAGAGAAAACTTGAAAGAAAGAGAGGGAAGTAATGAGAGTGAGGGAGGGAGAGAGAGAGAAGTGGAAAGAGAAAGAGAGAGTGAGAGAGAGATAAAGAGAGAGAAAAGTAGAAAGAAAGAGAGAGAAAGAGAGATAGAAAGAAAAGTAGAGAGTGAAAAAGAAATAGAGATAAGAGAGAGTTAGAAAGAGAAGTAGAGAGTGAGAGATTAAAAGCGAGAGAGAGAGAGAGAGGGAGAGGAGAAGTTAAAAAAGAGAGAAAGAGAGAGAGGGAGGGAGAGAGAGAGTGAGAGAAAAGTATAAAGATGGAGAGTGAGAGAGAAAGACGTAGAAAGAGATAGAGAGGTAGAAAGAGGAAGAGAGAGAGAGAGAAGAAAGAGAGAGAGAGGGGTAGAAAGAGAAGAATAAAGAGAGATAGAGAGGGAGTAAGAGAGAAAGACGTAGAAAGAGAGAGAGAAAGACGTAGAAAGAGAGAGAGAAGTAGAGAGAGGGAGAAGAGAGAGAGAGGGAGAAAGGAAGTGAGAAAGAGGTAGAAAGAGGGGGAGAGAGGGAGATGAGAGAGAGAGAAAAAGAATGAAAGTGAAAGAGAGTTTGAAAGAGAAAGAAGGGGAGAGAGAAGTAGAGAGAGAGGTAGAATGGGAGAGTGAAGTAGAAAGTGAGAAAGTAAAGTGGAGGGGAGAGAGAGAGGCAGATGGAGAGAGAGGGAGAGAGAGAGAGGGAATGTGGCAGGGAGAGAATGAGAACTAGAAACGGAGAGAGGGAGAAAGAGAAAAAATGAGGGAGTGAGAGAGAGAAAGAGTGAGAGAGGGAGAGAAAAGAGAGAGGGAGAGAGATGTAGAAAGAGAGAGAGAAAAATAAAAAGAGAGAGAAAAAGAGAAAGTCAGAGAGAGAGAGAAAGAGAAAGAAGAAGAAAGAGAGAGAAATAGAGAGAGAAGTTGAAAGAGAGAGAGAGAGGAGAGGGTGGGGGTGGGCCAGAGATAGTGAAGTAGAGAGAGAAATAAAGGGAGAGAATAGGAAGGGCGAAAGAAAAAGAGAAGTAGAAGGAGAGAGATGGGGTTGAAAGAGAGAGAGGGGGAGAGGGAGAAGTAGAGGGAGATTGAAGTAGAGAGTGGGAGAGGGAGTGAGAAAAGTAGAGAGAGACGCAAAAATTGAGAGAGAGGGAGAGAAGAGGGAGGGGAGAGAAAGAGGGAGGGAGAAGGCTAGGGAGAGGGAAGTAGAGAGAAAGAGAAAGAGAGAGCGAGAGAGAGAGCGAGAGATAGTGGGAGAGATAGAGAGGGAAGGGGAACAAAGAGAGAGAAAGACAGATAGGGAGAGAAGTTGAAAGGGAGATAGAGAGATAAGCAAAGAGTGAGTAGAGATAGAATGAGAGAGAGAAAAGGGAAAGAGAGAGATACAAAGAGTAGTTGAAACAAAGAGAGAGAGAGAAAAGTAAAGAGATATCAAGGTTGAAAGCGAGAGTGGGAGAGAGAGAGAGATGTTGAGAGAGAAAGAGAGAGAAAAGTATAAGGAGAGAGAAAGGGAGAGAGTTGGAAGAGAGAGAGAGAGAGATAGACAGATAAAGAGAGAAAGATAGAGAGAGTGAGAGAGAGCGAGAGAAAGAAGTAAGAAGGCAGAGAGAGAGAGAGCTAGAAAGAGAAAGGGAGAGAGAGAGAAAGAGAAGGAGATTGAGAGGGGAAGGGAGAGAGAAAAAGTAGCAAGAGAGAGAGAGGGAGAGAGAGAGAACTTTGAAAGAGAGAGAGGTGGTAATGAGAGTGAGGGGAGGGAGAGGGAGAGAAGTGGATGAGAGAATGAGAGAGTGGAGAGAGAGATAAAGAGAGAGAAAAAGTAGAAAGAGAGAGAGAGAAAGAGAGATAGAAAAAGGACTAGAGAGTGAAAAAGAAATAGAGAGAAGGGAGAGCTGGAAAGAGAAGAGAGAGAGAGGAGAGAGGGAGATCAAGAGGAGAGAGGGAGAGAGAGAGAGAGAGAGAGAGGGGAGAGAGAGAGAGATTGAGAGAAAAGCATAAAGAGGGGAGGGTGAAAGAGAAAGTCATAGAAAGAGATAGAGAGGTAGAAAGGGGAAGAGAGAGAGAGAGAAGAAAGAGAGAGAGAGGGGGAGAGAGAGAGTAAGAGAGAATGACATAGAAAGAGAGAGAGAAGTCGAAAGAGAGAGAGAAGTAGAGAGAGGGAGAGAGAGAGAGAGAGGGAGAAAGGAAGTGAGAAAGAGGTAGAAAGAGGGGGCGAGAGGGGGATGAGAGAGAGAGAAAGAATGAAAGTGAGAGTGAGGTAGAAAGAGAAAGAAGTTGAGAGAGAGAGAAGTAATGAGAGAGAGGTAGAATGAGAGAGTGAAGTTGAAAGCGAGAAAGTGAAGTGGAGGGGAGAGAGAGAGACAGATAGAGAGAGAGGGAGAGAGAGAGAGGGAATGTGGTAGGGAGTGAATGAGAAATAAAAATAGAGAGAGGGAGAAAGAGAAAAAGGGGGGAGTTAGAGAGAGAAAGAGCGAGGGAGGGAGAGAGAAGAGAGAGGGAGCGAGAAGTAGAAAGAGAGAAAGAGAAAAGTAAAAAGAGAGAGAAAAAGAGAAAGTCAGAGAGAGAGAAGGAGAAAGAAGAAGAAAGAAAGGGAAATAGAGAGAAAAGTTGAAAGAGAGAGAGAGAGGGAGAGGGTGGGAGAAGGCCAGAGATAGTGAAGTAGAGAGAGAAAGAAAGAGAGAGAAGATGGAGGGCGAAAGACAAAGAGACGTAGAAGGAGAGAGATGAAGTAGAAAGAGAGAGAGGGGGAGAGAGAGAAGTAGAGGGAGATCGAAGTAGAGAAATGGAGAGGGAGTGAGAAAAGTAGAGAGAGATGCAGAAATTGAGAGAGAGGGAGAGAAGAGGGAGGGGAGAGAAAGAGGGAGGGATAAGGCTTGGAAGAGGGAAGTAGAGAGAAAGAGAAAGAGAAAGAGAGAGGGAGAGAGAGAGTGAGAGATAGTGGGAGAGATAGAGGGAGAAGGGGAACAAAGAGAGAGAAAGACAGATAGGGAGAGAAGTTGAAAGGGAGAGAGAGAGATAAGCAGAGAGAGGGTAGAGATAGAATGAGAGAGAGAAAAGGGAAAGAGAGAGAGAGAGACAAAGAGTAGTAGAAACAAAGAGAGAGAGAGAGAAAAGTAAAGAGAGAGATCAAGGTTGAAAGCGAGAGTGGGAGAGAGAGAGAGAGATGTTGAGAGAAAGAGAGAAAAGTATAAGGAGAGAGAAAGTGAGAGAGTTGGAAGAGAGAGACAAAGAGAAAAAGGGGGAGAGAAAGAGAGAGGGGGAGAGAGATAGACAGATAGAGAGAGAAAGATAGAGAGAGTGAGAGAGAGAGACAAAGAAGTAGAAAGGAAAAGAGAGAGAGCTAGAAAGAGAAAGGGAGAGAGAGAAAGAGAAGGAGATTGAGAGGGAAAGGGAGAGAGAAATGTAGCAAGAGGGAGAGAGGGAGAGAGAGAGAGAACTTGAAAGAGAGAGGGGGAAGTAATAGTGAGGGAGGGAGAGAGAGAGAGAGAAGTGGAAAGAGAAAGTGAGAGTGAGAGATAGATAAAGAGAGAGAAAAGTAGAAAGAGAGAGAGAGAGAGAGAAAGAGAGATAGAAAGAGAACTAGAGAGTGAAAAAGAAATAGAGAGAAGAGAGATTTGGAAAGAGAAGTAGAGAGTGAGAGATTAAAAGCAAGAGAGAGAGAGAGAGAGGGAGAGAGAGATAAGTAGATAGAGAGAGGTAGAGAGAAAAGTTAAAAGAGTGAGAGAGAGAGAAAGAGAGGGAGAGAGAGAGAGAGAGAAAAGTATAAAGAGGGAGAGTGAGAAAGAAAGATGTAGAAAGCGAGAGAGAGAGAGAGATAGAATGATTGAGAGAGAAAGATAGAGAGAGTGAGAGACAGAGAATGAAGTAGAAAGGCAGAGGTAGAGAGCTAGAAAGAGAAAGAGAGAGAGAGAAAGAGAAGGAGATTGAGAGGGGAAGGGGATAGGGAAATGTAGCAAAAGGGAGAGAGGGACAGAGAGAGAGAACTTAAAAGAGAGAGAGGGAAGTAATGAGAGTGAGTCAGGGAGAAAAAGAGAGAGAGAGAGTGAGAAAAAAGTATAAAGAGGGAGAGTGAGAAAGAAAGACGTAGAAAGAGATAGAGAGGTAGAAAGAGGAAGAGAGAGAGGGAGAAGAAAGAGAGAGAGTGGGGTAGAGAGAGAAGAATAAAGAGAGAGAGAGAGGGAGTAAGAGTGAAAGACGTAGAAAGAGAGAGAAGTAGAAAGAGAGAGAGAAGTAGAGAGAGGGAGAAGAGAGAGAGAGAGGGAGAAAGGAAGTGAGAAAGAGGTAGAAAGAGGGGGAGAGAGGGAGATGAGAGAGAGAAAAAGAATGAAAGTGAGAGAGAGGTAGAAAGAGAAAGAAGGGGAGGGAGAGAGAAGTTGAGGGAGAGGAAGAGAGAAAGAGGTAGAAAGAGATAGTGAATTGGAAAGCGAGAAAGTAAAGTGGAGGGGAGAGAGAGAGAGACAGTTTGAGAGAGGGGGAGAGAGAGGGAGAGGGAATGTGGCAGGGAGAGAATGAGAAATAGAAATAGAGAGAGGGAGAAAGAGAAAAAAGGGGGGAGTGGGAGAGAGAGAAAGAGCGAGAGAGGGAGAGAGAAGTAGAAGAGAGAGAGAGAGAGAGAGAGAGAGAGACAGAAAAGTAAAAAGAGAGAGAAAAAGAGAAAGTCAGAGAGAGAGGGAGAGAAAGAGAAAGAAGAAGAAAGAGAGAGAAATAGGGAGAGAAGTTGAAAGAGAGAGTGAGAGAGGGAGAGGGTGGGAGAAGGCCAGAGATAGTGAAGTAGAGAGAGAAAGAAAGAGAGAGAAGAGGGAGGGCAAAAGACAAACAGACGTAGGAGGAGAGAGATGAAGTAGAAAGAGAGAGAGGGGGAGAGAGAGAAGTAGAGAGTGATCGAAGTAGAGAGAGGGAGAGGGAGTGAGAAAAGTTGAGAGAGATGCAGAAATAGAGAGAGATGGAGATAAGAGGGAGGGGAGAGAATGAGGGAGGGAGAAGGCTAGGGAGAGGGAAGTAAAGAGAAAGAGAAAGAGAAAGAGAGAGCGAGAGAGAGTGGGAAAATAGATAGGGAGAGAAGTTGAAAGGGAGAGAGAGAAGGGGAACAAAGAGAGAGAAAGATAGATAGGGAGAGAAGTTGAAAGGGAGAGAGAGAGATAAGCAGAGAGAGAGAAGTAGAGATAGAATGAGAGAGAGAAAAGGGAAAGAGAGAGACACAAGGTGTAGTAGAAACAAGGAGAGAGAGAGAAGTAAAGAGAGAGATCAAAGTTGAAAGCGAGAGTGGAAGAGAGAGAGAGAGAGAAGTTGAGAGAGAAAGAGAGAGAAAAGTATAAAGAGAGAGAAAGTGGGAGAGTAGGAAGAGAGAGAGAGAGAGAGAGAGATATACAGAAAGAGAGGGAAAGATAGAGAGAGTGAGAGAGAGAGACAAAGAAGTAGAAAGGCAGAGAGAGAGAGAGCTAGAAAGAGAGAGAGAGAGAAAGAGAAGGAGATTGAGAGGGGAAGGGAGAGAGGAAAGTATCCGGAGGGAGAGAGGGTGAGAGAGAGAGAACTTGAAAGAGAGAGAGGGAGGTAATGAGGGTGAGGGAGGGAGAGAGAGAGAAGTTGAAAGAGAAAGAGAGAGTAAGAGAGAGATAAAAAGAGAGAAAAGTAGAAAGAGAGAGAGAGAGAGAGAGATAGAAAGAAAAGTAGAGAGTGAAAAAGAAATAGAGAGAAGAGAGAGTTGGAAAGAGAAGTAGAGAGTGAGAGATTAAAAGCTAGAGAGAGAGAGAGAGAGAGGGAGAGAGAGATAAGTAGATAGAGAGAGGGAGAGAGAATTTAAAAGAGAGAGAGAGAGAGGGAGAGGGAGAGAGAGAGAGAGGGAGAGAAAAGTATAAAGAGGGAGAGTAAGAGAGAAAGACGTAGAAAGAGATAGAGAGGTTAGAAAGAGGAAGAGAGAGAGAGAAGAACGAGAGAGAGAGGGGGAGAGAGAGAGAGAGTAAGAGAGAAAGACGTAGAAAGAGAGAGAGTAGTAGAAAGAGAGAGAGAAGTAGAGAGAGGGAGAAGAGAGAGAGAGAGGGAGAAAGGAAGTGAGAAAGAGGTAGAAAGAGGGGCAGAGAGGGAGATGAGAGAGAAAAAAGAATGAAAGTGAGAGAGAGGTAGAAAGAGAAAGAACGGGAGAGAGAAGTAGAGAGAGAGGTAGAATGAGAGAGTGAAGTAGAAAGCGAGAGCAAAGTGGAGGGAGAGAGAGAGAGGATGGAGGAGAGGAGAGAGAGAGATAGGGAATGTGGCAGGGAGAGAATGAGAAATAGAAACCGAGAGAGGGAGAAAGAGAAAAAAGGGGGGAGTGAGAGAGAGAAAGAGCGAGAGAGGGAGATCAAAGTAGAGAGATGGAGAGGGAGTGAGAAAAGTTGAGAGAGATGCAGAAATAGGGAGAGAGGGAGAGAAGAGGGAGGGGAGAGAAAGAGGGAGGGAGAAGGCTAGGGAGAGGGAAGTAGAGAGAACGAGAAAGAGAAAGAGAGAGGGAGAGAGAGAGCGAGTGATAGTGGGAGAGATAGAGAGATAAGGGGAACAAAGAGAGGGAAAGACAGATAGGGAGAGTAGTTGAAAGGGAGAGAGAGAGATAAGCAGAGAGAGAGAAGTAGAAATAGAATGAGAGAGAGAAAAGGGACAGAGAGAGAGACAAAGAGTAGTAGAAACAAAGAGAGAGAGAGAAAAGTAAAGAGAGAATCAAAGTTGAAAGTGAGAGTGGGAGAGAGAGAGAAAGATGTTGAGAGAGAAAGAGAGAGAAAAGTATAAAGAGAGAGAAAGTGAGAGAGTTGGAAGAGAGAGAGAAAGAAAAAGAGAGGGAGAGAAAGAGAGAGAGAGTGAGATAGACAGATAGAGAGAGAAAGATAGAGAGAGTGAGAGAGAGAGAGAAAGAAGTAGAAAGGCAGAGGAGAGCTAGAAAGAGAAAAGGAGAGAGAGAAAGAGAAGGAGATTGAGAGGGAAAGGGAGAGAGAAATTTTGCAAGAGGGAAAGAGGGAGAGAGAGAGTACTTGAAAGAAAGAGAGGGAAGTAATGAGAGTGAGGGAGGGAGAGAGGGAGAGAAAAGTGGAAAGAGAAAGAGAGAGTGAGAGATAGATAAAGAGAGAGAAAAGTTGAAAGAGAAAGAGAGAGAAAGAGAGATAGAAAGAGAAGTAGAGAGTGAAAAAGAAATAGAGAGAAGAGAGATTTGGAAAGAGAAGTAGAGAGTGAGAGATTAAATGCGAGAGAGAGAGAGAGAGGGAGAGAGAGAGATAAGTAGATAGAGAGAGGGAGAGAGAGACGTTAAAAGAGAGAGAGAGAGAGAAAGAGAGGGAGAGAGAGAGAGAGTGAGAGAAAAGTATAAAGAGGGAGAGTGAGAAAGAAAGACGTAGAAAGAGAGAGAGAGAGAGAGATAGACAGATAGAGAAAGAAAGATAGAGAGAGTGAGAGAGAGAGAGAGAAAGAAGTAGAAAGGCAGAGATAGAGAGCTAGAAAGAGAAAGGAGAGAGAGAAAGAGAAGGAGATTGAGAGGGGAAGGGAGAGAGAAATGTAGCAAGAGGGAGAGAGGGAGAGAGAGAGAGAACATGAAAGAGATAGAGGGAAGTAATGAGAGCGAGGGGTGGGAGAGAGAGAGAAGTGGAAAGAGAAAGAGAGAGTGAGAGATAGATAAAGAGAGAGAAAAGTAGAAAGAGAGAGAGAGAAAAAGAGAGATAGAAAGAGAAGTAGAGAGTGAAAAAGAAAGAAAGAGAAGAGAGATTTGGAAAGAGAAGTAGAGAGTTAGAGATTAAAAGCGAAAGAGAGATAAGTAGATAGAGAGAGGGAGAGACAGAAGTTAAAAGAGAGAGAGAGAGAAATAGAGGTAGAAATAGAGAGAGTGAGAGAAAAGTATAAAGAGGGAGAGTGAGAAAGAAAGACGTAGAAAGAGAAAGAGAGGTAGAAAGAGGAAGAGAGAGAGAGAGAAGAAAGAGAGGGAGAGGGGGGAGAGAAGAATAAAGAGGGAGAGAGGGAAAGAGAGTAAGAGAGAAAGACGTAGAAAGAGAGAGAGAAGTAGAATGAGGGAGAGAAGTAGAGAGAGGGAGAAGAGAGAGAGAGGGAGAAAGGTAGTGAGAAAGAGGTTGAAAGAGGGGGAGAGAGGGAGATGAGAGAGATAGAAAGAACGAAAGTGAGAGAGAGGTAGAAAGAGAATGAAGGGGAGGGAGAGAGAAGTTGAGGGAGAGGAAGAGAAAAAGAGGTTGAAAGAGAGAGTGAAGTGGAAAGCAAGAAAGTAAAGTAGAGGGGAGAGAGAGAGAGACAAGTTAGAGAGAGGGGGAGAGAGAGAGAGGGAGGGAATGTGGCAGGGAGAGAATGAGAAATAGAAACAGAGGGAAGGAGAAAGAGAAAAAGGGAGGAGAGAGAGAGAAAGAGCGAGAGAGGGAGAGAGAAGAGGGGAGGCAGAGAGAAGTAGAAAGAGAGAGAGAGAGAGACGTTATAAAGTAAAAAAGAGAGAGAAAAAGAGAAAGTCGGAGAGCGAGAGAGAGAAAGAAAAAGAAGGAGAAAGATAGAGAAATAGAGAGAGAAGTTGAAAGAGAGAGAGAGAGGGATGGTGGGAGAAGGCCAGAGATAGTGAAGTGGAGAGAGAAAGAAAGAGAGAGAAGAGGGAGGGCAAAGGCCAAAGAGACGTAGAAGGAGAGAGATGAAGTAGAAAGAGAGAGAGTGGGAGAGAGAGAACTAGAGATAGATCGAAGTAGAGAGAGGGAGAGGGAGTGGGAAAAGTAGAGAGAGATGCATAAATAGAGAGAGAGGGAGAAAAGAGGGAGGGGAGAGAAAGAGGGAGGGAGAAGGCTAGGGAGAGGGAAGTAGAGAGAAAGAGAAAGAGAAAGAGGGGGAGAGAGGGAGCGAGAGAGAGTGGGAGAGATAGAGAGAGAAGGGGAACAAAGAGAGAGAAAGATAGATAGGGAGAGAAGTTGAAAGGGAGAGAGAGATAAGCAGAGAGAGAGAAGTAGAGATAGAATGAGAGAGAGAAAAGGGAAAGAGAGAGAGAGACAAAGAGTAGTATAAACAAAGAGAGAGAGAGAGAGTGAAGTAAAGAGAGAAATCAAAGTTGAAAGCGAGAGTTGGAGAGAGAGAAAGAGATGTCGAGAGAGAAAGAGAGAGAAAAGTATAAAGAGAGAGAAAGTGAGAGAGTCGAAAGAGAGAGAGAGAAAGAGAGAGAGAGAGACAGAAAGAGAGGGAAAGATAGAGAGAGTGAGAGAGAGAGAGAGAAAGAAGTAGAAAGGCAGAGAGAGAGAGCTAGAAAGAGAAAGAGAGAGAGAGTGAGAAAGAGAAGGCGACCTGAGAGGGGAAGGGAGAGAGAAAAGGAGCAAGAGGGAGAGAGGGAGAGAAAGAGAGAGAAACTTGAAAAAGATAGAGGGAATTAATGAGAGTGTGGGAGGGAGAGAGAGAGAAGTGGAAAGAGGAAGAGAGAGAGAAAGAGAAGTAGATAGGGAGAGAGAGAGAAAGAGAGATAGAAAGAGAAGTAGAGAGTGAAAAAGAAATAGAGAGAAGAGAGAGTTGGAAAGAGAAGTAGAGAGTGAGAGATTAAAAGCGAGAGAGAGGGAGGGAGAGAGAGAAAAGTAGATAGAGAGAGGGAGAGGAGAAGTTAAAAGAGAGAGAGAGAGAGAGAGAGAGAGGGAGAGAGAGAGAGAGTGAGAGAAAAGTATAAGGAGGGAGAGTGAGAGAGAAAGACGTAGAAAGAGATAGAGAGGTAGAAAGAGGAAGAGAGAGAGTAAAGAAAGAGAGAGAGAGGGGGAGAGAGAGAAGAATAAAGAGAGAGAGAGGGAGTAAGAGAGAAAGACGTAGAAAGAGAGAGAGAAGTAGAAAGAGAGAGAGAAGTAGAGAGAGGGAGAAGAGAGAGAGAGAGAAAGAAAGGAAGTGAGAAATAGGTAGAAAGAGAGAGTGGGAGATGAGAGAGAGAAAAAGAATGAAAGCAAAAGAGAGTTTGAAAGAGAAAGAAGGGGAGAGAGAAGTAGAGAGAGAGAGGTAGAATGAGAGAGTGAAGTAGAAAGCGAGAAAGTAAAGTGGAGGGGAGAGAGAGAGACAGATGGAGAGAGAGGGAGAGACAGAGAGGGAATGTGGCAGGGAGAGAATGAGAAATAGAAACAGAGAGAGGGAGAAAGAGAAAAAATGGGGGAGTGAGAGAGAGAAAGAGCGAGAGAGGGAGAGAGAAGAGAGAGGGAGAGAAAAGTAGAAAGAGAGAGAGAAGTAGAAAGAGAGAAAGAAGTAGAGAGAGGGAGAAGAGAGAGAGAGAGAGAGAGAGAAAGGATGTGAGAAAGAGGTAGAAAGAGGGGCAGAGAGGGAGATGAGAGAGAAAAAAGAATGAAAGTGAGAGAGAGGTAGAAAGAGAAAGAAGGGGAGAGAGAAGTAGAGAGAGAGGTAGAATGAGAGAGTGAAGTAGAAAGCGAGAAAGTAAAGTGGAGGGGAGAGAGAGAGACAGATGGAGAGAGAGGGGGAGAGAGATAGGGAATGTGGCAGGGAGAGAATGAGAAATAGAAACCGAGAGAGGGAGAAAGAGAAAAAGGGGGGAGTGAGAGAGAGAAAGAGCGAGAGAGGGAGATCGAAGTAGAGAGATGGAGAGGGAGTGAGAAAAGTTGAGAGAGATGCAGAAATAGGGAGAGTGGGAGAGAAGAGGGAGGGGAGAGAAAGAGGGAGGGAGAAGGCTAGGGAGAGGGAAGTAGAGAGAAAGAGAAAGAGAAAGAGAGAGGGGGAGAGAGAGCGAGAGATAGTGGGAGAGATAGAGAGAGAAGGGGAACAAAGAGAGAGAAAGACAGATAGGGAGAGTAGTTGAAAGGGAGAGAGAGAGATAAGCAGATATAGAATGAGAGAGAGAAAGGGGAAAGAGAGAGAGAGAAAAGTAAAGAGAGAGATCAAAGTTGAAAGTGAGAGTGGGAGAGAGAGAGAGAGAGAGAGATGTTGAGAGAGAAAGAGAGAGAAAAGTGAAAAGAGAGAGAAAGTGAGAGAGTTGGAAGAGAGAGAGAAAGAAAAAGAGAGGAAGAGAAAGAGAGAGAGAGAGAGAGAGAGATAGACAGATAGAGAGATAAAGATAAAGAGAGTGAGAGAGAGAGAGAAAGAAGTAGAAAGGCAGAGGAGAGCTAGAAAGAGAAAGGGAGAGAGAGAAAGAGAAGGAGATTGAGAGGGAAAGGGAGAGAGAAATGTAGCAAGAGGGAGAGAGGGAGAGAGAGAGAAAACTTGAAAGAGAGAGAGGGAAGTAATGAGAGTGAGGGGAGGGAGAGAGAGAAGTGTAAAGAGAAAGAGAGAGTGAGAGATAGGTAAAGAGAGAGAAAAGTAGAAAGAGAGAGAGAGAAAAAGAGAGATAGAAAGAGAAGTAGAGAGTGAAAAAGAAATAAAGAGAAGAGAGATTTGGAAAGAGAAGTAGAGAGTGAGAAATTAAAAGCGAGAGAGAGATAAGTAGATAGAGAGAGGGAGAGAGAGAAGTTAAAAGAGAGAGAGAGAAAGAGAGGTAGAGAGAGAGAGTGAGAGAAAAGTATAAAGAGGGAGAGTGAGAAAGAAAGACGTAGAAAGAGATAGAGTGGTAGAAAGAGGAAGAGAGAGATAGAAGAAAGACAGAGAGAGAGGGGGGAGAGAAGAATAAAGAGAGAGAGAGGGAAAGAGAGTAAGAGAGAAAGACGTAGAAAGAGAGAGAGAAGTAGAAAGAGGGAGAGAAGTAGAGAGAGGGAGAAGAGAGAGAGAGGGAGAAAGGAAGTGAGAAAGAGGTAGAAAGAGGGGGAGAGAGGGAGATGAGAGAGATAGAAAGAACGAAAGTGAGAGAGAGGTAGAAAGAGAATGAAGGGGAGGGGGAGAGAAGTTGAGGGAGAGGAAGAGAGAAAGAGGTTAAAGGAGAGTGTGAAGTGGAAAGCGAGAAAGTAAAGTGGAGGGGAGAGAGAGAGAGCAAGAGAGAGGGGGAGAGAGAGAGAGAGAGGGAATGTGGCAGGGAGAGAATGAGAAATAGAAACAGAGGGAGGGAGAAAGAGAAAAAAGGGGGGAGTGAGAGAGAGAGAAAGAGCGAAAGAGGGAGAGAGAGAAGAGAGAGGCAGAGAGAAGTAGAAAGAGAGAGAGAAAGAGAGAGACAGAAAAGTAAAAAGAGAGAGAAAAAGAGAAAGTCAGAGAGAGAGAGAGAGAAAGAAAAAGAAGGAGAAAGATAGAGAAATAGAGAGAGAAGTTTAAAGAGAGAGAGAGAGGGGGAGAGGGTGGGAGAAGGCCAGAGATAGTGAAGTAGAGAGAGAAAGAAAGAGAGAGAAGAGGGAGGGCAAAAGACAAAGAGACGTAGAAGGAGAGAGATGAAGTAAAAAGAGAGAGAGGGGGAGAGAGAGAAGTAGAGAGAGATCGAAGTAGAGAGAGGGAGAGGGAGTGGGAAAAGTAAAGAGAGATGCATAACAGAGAGAGAGGGAGATAAGAGGGAGGGGAGAGAAAGAGGGAGGGAGAAGGCTAGGGAGAGGGAAGTAGAGAGAAAGAGAAAGAGAAAGAGAGAGGGAGAGAGAGAGCGAGAGAGAGTGGGAGAGATAGAGAGAGAAGGGGAACAAAGAGAGAGAAAGATAGATAGGGAGAGAAGTTGAAAGGGAGAGAGAGAGATAAGCAGAGAGAGAGAAGTAGAGATAGAGTGAGAGAGAGAAAAGGGAAAGAGAGAGAGAGACAAAGAGTAGTAGAAACAAAGAGAGAGAGAGAGTGAAGTAAAGAGAGAAATCAAAGTTGAAAGCGAGAGTGGGGGAGAGAGAGAGATGTTGAGAGAGAAAGAGAGAGAAAAGTATAAAGAGAGAGAAAGTGAGAGAGTGAGCGAGAAGAGAGAGAGAGAGAGAGAGAGAGAGAGAGAGGGAGAGAGAGAGATAGATAGATAGAAAGTGAGAGAAAGATAGAGAGAGTGAGAGAGAGAGAGAGAGAAAGAAGTAGAAAGGCAGAGAGAGAGAGCTAGAAAGAGAAAGAGAGAGAGAGTGAGAAAGAGAAGGCAATTGAGAGGGGAAGGGAGAGAGAAAAGGAGCAAGAGGGAGAGAGGGAGAGAAAGAGAGAGAAACTTGAAAGAGAGAGAGGGAAGTAATGAGAGTGAGGGGAGGGAGAGAGAGAAGTGGAAAGAGAAAGAGAGAGTGAGAGAGAGATAAAGAGAGAGAAAAGTAAAAAGAGAGAGAGAGAGAAAGAGAGATAGAAATAAAAGTAGAAAGGGAGAGAAAGAGAAAGAGAGATAGAAAGAGAAGTAGAGAGTGAAAAAAAAATAGAGAGAAGAGAGAGTTGGAAAGAGAAGTAGAGAGTGAGAGATTAAAAGCGAGAGAGAGAGAGAGGGAGGGAGAGAGATAAGTAGATAGAGAGAGGGAGAGGAGAAGTTAAAGAGAGAGAGAGAGAGGGAGAGAGAGAGAGAGAGAGAGAGAAAAGTATAAGGAGGGAGAGTGAGAGAGAAAGACGTAGAAAGAGATAGAGAGGTAGAAAGAGGAATTGAGAGAGTAAAGAAAGAGAGAGAGAAGTAAAATGAGAGAGAGAAGAATAAAGAGAGAGAGAAGGAGTAAGAGAGAAAGACGTAGAAAGAGAGAGAGAAGTAGAAAGAGAGAGAGAAGTAGAAAGAGGGATAAGAGAGAGAGAGAGGGAGAAAGGAAGTGAGAAAGAGGTCGAAAGAGGGGGAGAGTGGGAGATGAGAGAGAGAAAAAGAATGAAAGTGAAAGAGAGTTTGAAAGAGAAAGAAGGGGAGAGAGAAGTAGAGAGAGGTAGAATGAGACAGTGAAGTAGAAAGCGAGAAAGTAAAGTGGAGGGGAGAGAGAGAGACAGATGGAGAGAGAGGGAGAGACAGAGAGGGAATGTGGCAGGGAGAGAATGAGTAATAGAAATAGAGAGAGGGAGAAAGAGAAAAATGGGGAGTGAGAGAGAGAAAGAGCGAGAGAGGGAGAGAGAAGAGAGAGGGAGAGAAAAGTAGAAAGAGAGAGAGAAGTAGAAAGATAGAGAGAAGTAGAGAGAGGGATAAGAGAGAGAGAGAGAGAGAAAGGAAGTGAGAAAGAGGTAAAAAGAGGGGCAGAGAGGGAGATGAAAGAGAAAAAAGAATGAAAGTGAGAGAGAGGTAGAAAGAGAAAGAAGGGGAGAGAGAAGTAGAGAGAGAGGTAGAATGAGAGAGTGAAGTAGAAAACGAGAAAGTAAAGTGGAGGGGAGAGAGAGAGACAGATGGAGAGAGAGGGAGACACAGAGAGGGAATGTGGCAGGGAGAGAATGAGAAAAAGAAACAGAGAGGGAGAAAGAGAAAAATGGGGAGTGAGAGAGAGAAAGAGCGAGAGAGGGAGAGAGAAGAGAGAGGGATAGAAAAGTAGAAAGAGAGAGAGAAAAGTAAAAAGAGAGAAAATGAGAAAGTCAGAGAGAGAGAGAAAGAGAAAGAAGAAGAAAGAGAGAGAAATAGAGAGAGAAGTTGAAAGAGAGAGAGAGAGAGGGAGAGGGTGGGGGAAGGCCAGAGATAGTGAAGTAGAGAGAGAATAGGGAGGGCGAAAGACAAAGAGACGTAGAAGGATAGAGATGAAGTTGAAAGAGAGAGAGGGGGAGAGAGAGAAGTAGAGGGAGATCGAAGTAGAGAGAGGGAGTGGGAGTGAGAAAAGTAGAGAGAGAGACGCAAAGAGAGAGAGAGGGAGAGAAGAGGGAGGGGAGAGAAAGAGGGAGGGAGAAGGCTAGGGAGAGGGAAGTAGAGAGAAAGAGAAAGGGAAAGAGAGAGGGAGAGAGAGAGCGAGAGATAGTGGGAGAGATAGAGAGAGAAGGGGAACAAAGAGAGAGAAAGACAGATAGGGAGAGTAGTTGAAAGGGAGAGAGAGAGATAAGCAGAGAGAGAGAAGTAGAGATAGAATGAGAGAGAGAAAAGGGAAAGAGAGAGAGACAAAGAGTAGTAGAAACAAAGAGAGAGAGAGAAAAGTAAAGAGAGAGATCAAAGTTGAAAGTGAGAGTGGGAGAGAGAGAGAGAGATGTTGAGAGAGAAAGAGAGAGAAAAGTATAAAGAGAGAGAAAGTGAGAGAGTTGGAAGAGAGAGAGAAAGAGAAAGAGAGGGAGAGAAAGAGAGAGAGAGAGAGAGAGATAGACAGATAGAGAGAGAAAGATAGAGAGAGTGAGAGAGAGAGAAAAAAGTAGAAAGGCAGAGAGAGAGAGCTAGAAAGAGAAAGGGAGAGAGAGAGTAAGAGAAGGAGATTGAGAGGGGAAGGGAGAGAGAAAGTGGGAGAGAGGGATACAGAGAGAACTTGAAAGAGAGAGAGGGAAGTAATGAGAGTGAGGGAGGGAGGGAGAGAGAAGTGGAAAGAAAATGTGAGAGTGAGAGAGAGATAAAGAGAGAGAAAAGTAAAAAGAGAGAGAGAGAAAGAGAACTAGAGAGTGAAAAAGAAATAGAGTGAAGAGAGAGTTGGAAAGAGAAGTAGAGAGTGAGAGATTAAAAGCGAGAGAGAGAGAGAGAGAGAGGGAGAAAGAGAGAGATAAGTAGATAGAGAGAGGGAGAGAGAGAAGTTAAAAGTGAGAGAGTGAGAGAAAAGTATAAAGAGGGGGAGTAAAAGAGAAATTCGTAGAAAGAGATTGAGAGGTAGAAAGAGGAAGAGAGAGAGAGAGAGAAGAAAGAGAGAGAGAGGGGGAGAAAGAGAAGAATAAATAGAGAGAGGGAGAGTAAGAGAGAATGACGTAGAAAGAGAGAGGGAAGTAGAAAGAGAGAGAGAAGTAGAGAGAGGGAGAAGAGAGAGAGAGGGAGAAAGGAAGTGAGAAAGAAGTAGAAAGAGGGGGCCAGAGGGAGATGAGAGAGAGAGAAAGAATGAAAGTAAGAGAGAGGTAGAAAGAGAAAGAAGTTGAGAGAGAGAGAAGTACAGAGAGAGGTAGAATGAGAGAGTGAAGTAGAAAGCGAGAAAGTGAAGTAGAGGGGAGAGAGAGAGACAGATAGAGAGAGAGGGAGAGAGAGAGGGAATGTGGCAGAGAGAGAATGAGAAATAAAAACAAAGAGAGGGAGAAAGAGAAAAAAGGGGGGAGTTAGAGAGAGAAAGAGCGAGAGAGGGAGAGAGAAGAGGGAGGGAGAGAGAAGTAGATAGAGAGAGAGAGAGAAAAGCAAAAAGAGAGAGAAAAAAGAGAAAGTCAGAGAGAGAGAGAAAGAGAAAGAAGAAGAAAGAGAGAGAAATAGAGAGAAAAGTTGAAAGAGCGAGAGAGAGAGGGAGAGGGTGGGAGAAGGCCAGAGATAGTGAAGTGGAGAGAGAAAGAAAGAGAGAGAAGAGGGAGGGCGAAAGACAAAGACACATAGAATGAGAGAGATGAAGAAGAAAGAGAGAGAGGGGGAGAGAGAGAAGTGGAGGGAGATCGAAGTAGAGAGATGGAGAGGGAGTGAGAAATGTAGAGAGAGATGCAGAAATAGAGAGAGAGGGAGAGAAGAGGGAGGGGAGAGAAAGAGGGAGGGAGAATGCTAGGGAGAGGGAAGTAGAGAGAAAGAGAAAGAGAGAGAGAGGGAGAGAGAGAGAGAGATAGTGGGAGAGATAGAGAGAGAAGGGGAACAAAGAGAGAGAAAGATAGATAGGGAGAGAAGTTGAAAGGGAGAGAGAGAGATAAGCAGAGAGAGAGAAGTAGATATAGAATGAGAGAGAGAAAAGGGAAAGAGAGAGATACAAAGAGTAGTAGAAACAAAGAGAGAGAGAGAAAAGTAAAGAGATATCAAGGTTGAAAGCGAGAGTGGGAGAGAGAGAGAGAGATGTTGAGAGAGAAAGAGAGAAAAGTATAAGGAGAGAGAAAGGGAGAGAGTTGGAAGAGAGAGAGAAACAGAAAGAGAGGGAGAGAAAGAGAGAGTGGGAGAGAGAGGGGCAGATAGAGAGAGAAAGATAGAGAGATTGAGAGAGAGAGAGAGAAAGAAGTAGAAAGGCAGAGAGAGAGAGCTAGAAAGAGAAAGGGAGAGAGAGAAAGAGAAGGAGATTGAGAGGGAAAGGGAGAGAGAAATGTAGCAAGAGGGAGAGAGGGAGAGAGAGAGAGAACTTGAAAGAGAGAGAGGGAAGTAATGAGAGTGAGGGAGGGAGAGAGAGAGAGAAGTGGAAAGAGAAAGAGAGAGTGAGAGATAGATAAAGAGAGAGAAAAGTAGAAAGGGAGAGAGAGAGAAAGAGAGATAGAAAGAGAAGTAGAGAGTGAAAAGGAAATAGAGAGAAGAGAGATTTGGAAAGTGAAGTAGAGAGTGAGAGATTAAAAGCGAGAGAGAGTGAGAGAGAGGGAGAGAGAGAGATAAGTAGATAGAGAGAGGGAGAGAGAGAAGTTAAAAGAGAGAGAGAGAGAGAGAGAGAAAGAGAGGGAGAGAGAGAGAGAGTGAGAGAAAAGTATAAAGAGGGAGAGTGAGAAAGAAAGACGTAGAAAGAGAGAGAGAGAGATAGACAGATAGAGAGAGAAAGATAGAGAGAGTGAGAGAGAGAGAAAGAAGTAGAAAGGCAGAGATAGAGAGCTAGAAAGAGAAAGAGAGAGAGAGAAAGAGAAGGAGATTGAGAGGGGAAGGGATAGAGAAATGTAGCAAAAGGGAGAGAGGGAGAGAGAGAGAAAACTTGAAAGAGAGAGAGGGAAGTAATGAGAGTGAGTGAGGGAGAGAGAGAGAGAAGTGGAAAGAGAAAGAGAGAGAGAGGGAAAGAGAGATAGAAAGAGAAGTAGAGAGTGAAAAAGAAATAGAGAGAAGAGGGATTTGGAAAGAGAAGTAGAGAGTGAGAGATTAAAAGCGAGAGAGAGAGAGAGGGAGAGAGAGAGAAAAGTAGATAGAGAGAGGGAGAGAGAGAAGTTAAAAGAGAGAGAGGGAGAGAAAGAGAGGTAGAGAGAGGGAGTGAGAGAAAAGTATAAAGAGAGAGAGTGAGAAAGAAAGACGTAGAAAGAGATAGAGAGGTAGAAAGAGGGAGAGAGAGAAGAAATAGAGAGAGAGGGGGAGAGAGAGAAGAATAAAGAGAGAGAGAGAGAGAGAGAGAGTAAGAGAGAAAGATGTAGAATGAGAGAGAGAAGTAGAAAGAGGGAGAGAAGTAGAGAGAGGGAGAAGAGAGAGAGAGGGGGAGAAAGGAAGTGAGAAAGAGGTAGAAAGAGGGGGAGAGAGGGAGATGAAAGAGAGAGAAATAACGAAAGTGAGAGAGATGTAGAAAGAGAAAGAAGGGGAGGGAGAGAGAAGTTGAGGGAGAGGAAGAGAGAAAGAGGTAGAAAGAGAGAGTGAATTGGGAAGCGAGAAAGTAAAGTGGAGGGGAGAGAGAGAGAGACACAGCTAGAGAGAGGGGGAGAGAGAGAGATCGAATGTGGGTGGAGAGAATGAGAAATAGAAACAGAGAGAGGGAGAAAGAGAAAAAAGGGGGGAGTGAGAGAGAGAGAAGGAGAGAGAGAGAGAGATGTAGAAAGAGAGAGGGAGAGAGAAAATTAGAGAAAGAGAAAAAGAGAAAGTCAGAGAGAGAGAGAAAGAGAAAGAAGAAGAAAGAGAGAGAAATAGAGAGAGTAGTTGAAAGAGAGAGAGAGAGAGAGAGAGAGAGGGAGAGGGTGGGAGAAGGCCAGAGATAGTGAAGTAGAGAGAGAAAGAAAGAGAGAGAAGATGGAGGGAGAAAGACAAAGAGACGTAGAAGGAGAGAGATGAAGTAGAAAGAGAGAGAAGGGGAGAGAGAGAAGTAGAGAAAGATCGAAGTAGAGAGAGGGAGAGGGAGTGAGAAAAGTACAGAGAGATGCAGAAATAGAGAGAGAGGGAGAGAAGAGGGAGGGGAGAGAAAGAGGGAGGGAGAAGGCTAGGGAGAGGAAAGTAGAGAGAAAGTGAAAGAGAAAGAGAGAGGGAGAGAGAGAGCGAGAGAGAGTGGGAGAGATAGAGAGAGAAGTGGAACAAAGAGAGAGAAAGATAGATTGGGAGAGAAGTTGAAAGGGAGAGAGAGATAAGCCAAGAGAGACAAGTAGAGATAGAATGAGAGAGAGACAAAGAGTAGTAGAAACAAAGAGAGAGAGAGAGAAGTAAAGAGAGAGATCAAAGTTGAAAGTGAGAGTGGGAGAGAGAGAGACATGTTGAGAGAGAAAGAGAGAGAAAGTATAAAGAGAGAGAAAATGAGAGAGTAGGAAGAGGGAGAGAAAGAGAAAGAGAGAGAGAGAAAAAGAGAGAGAGAGATAGATAGACAGATGGAGAGAGAAAGATAGAGAGAGTGAGAGAGAGAGAAAGAAGTTGAAAGGCAGAGAGATAGAGCTAGAAAGAGAAGAGAGAGAGCTAGAGAGAGAGAGAGAAAGAGAAGGAGATTGAGAGGGGAAGGGAGAGAGAAAAGTAGCAAGAGGGAGAGAGGGAGAGAGAGAGAGAACTTGAAAGAGAGAGAGGGAAGTAATGAGTGTAAGGGAGGGAAAGAGTGAGAAGTGGAAAGAGAAAGAGAGAGTGAGAGAGAGATAAAGAGAGAGAAAAGTAGAAAGAGAGAGATAAAAAGAGAAGTTGAGAGTGAAAAAAATAGAGAGAAGAGAGAGTTGGAAAGAGAAGTAGAGAGTGAGAGATTAAAAGTGAGAGAGAGAGAGGGAGAGAGAGAGATAAGTAGATAGAGAGAGGGAGAGAGAGAAGTTAGAAGAGAGAGAGAGAGGGGGGAGAGAGAGAGTGAATGAGAGAAAAGTATAAAGAGGGAGAGTGAGAGAGAAAGACGTAGAAAGAGATAGAGAGGTAGAAAGAGGAAGAGAGAGAGAGAGAGAGAGAAGTAAAATGAGAGATCGAGAGAGGGAGAGAGAGAAGTGGAAAGAGAGAGAGAGAGAAAAGTTAGAGAGAGAGAGGGAGAAAGAGAGAGATATATGTAGAAAGAGAAAGAGAGATCGAAAAGTAAAGCGAGAGGAAGAGAGAGAGAGAGGTAAAAAGAGAGAGAATTAGGAAGAAAGAGAGGGAGAAGTAGAGAGAGAAAGGGAGAGAGAGATAGAAAGAAGTAGAAAGAGAAAGAGAGAGGAAGAGAGTGAGAGTGAAAGGGAGGAAGGGAGAGAGGGAGAGAGAGAGGGAATGAAAGAGAGAGAGATAGGGAGAGGGAGAGAGAGAGAAGTAGAAATAGAGAGAGCGTGAGAGAGGTAAAGAGAGAAAGGGAAGTGAGAGGAAGAAAAAGGGAGAGGGTGAGAGAGTGAGAGAAGAGAGAGAGGGTGCGAGGAAGTTACAGATAGAGAGTAGAAAGAGAGAGAAATAGAGAAAGGGAGAGAGAGAGAGAGGGAGAGAAAGATAGGGAGAGAGAGTGAGAGAGAGAGAGAGAGAGAGAGAGAGAAAAATGTAGAAAGGCAACGAGAAAAAGAAAGAGAGAGAGGTAGAGAGAGAAAGATAGAGAGAGAGAAAGATAGAGAGATTGAGCGGGGGAGAGAGGGAGAAAGAGAAAGAGGGAGAGAGGGAGAAAGAGAGAGAGAACTTAAAAGAGAGAGAGAGGGAAGTAATGAGAGTGAGAGAGGGAGGGAGAGAGAGAGGTGGAAAGAGAAAGAGAGAGAGTGAAAAGAGAGAGAGAGAGTGAGAGAGCGAAAGAAGTAGAAAGGGAAAGAGAGAAAGAGAGCGAGAGAAGTAGAAAGAGAGAAAGAGAGAGAGAAGTAGAAAGTGAGAAAGAGAGAAATAAATTAGAGAGGGAGAGAAGTAGAGAGTGTTAAAAATAGAAAGAAGAGGGAGAAAGAAAGAGAGAGAGATTGAAGTAGAGAGTGAGATTAATAGAGAGAGAGAGGGAGAGAGAACTAGAAAGTGAGAGAGAGATAAGTAGATAAAGAGAGGGAGAGAGAAAAGTTAAAAGAGATAGAGAGGGAGAGAGAGAGAGAGAAGTATAAAGAGAGAGGGAGTGAGGGAAAAAGACGTAGAAAGAGAGGGAGATAGGGAGAGGGAGAAGTAAAAAGAGACATCAAGAGAAGAAGAGATGTAGAAAGAGAGAGAGAGAGGAGAGAGAGAGAGAGAGAGAGAGAGAGAAAGAGGGAGAGGAAATGATAGAGACAGAGAGTGAGAGTGTAAGACCCGTATCGAACTAACCGGTCTTACCCCCTTTTACCTGGTGTACCTATTGTGGTCGAGCCAAGTAGACCAAGTGTGTGAAGAAACCACAAGACCAGGTATGAAGTCTAACCCAAAAATAGTCAAATGTGAGAGTAGGGTCGTATGCCTAAACAGGTGTGGTCGACCCCACCTCAAAAGGAGTCCAACCCATGACTTTTTAGTCGTGGGGTCACATGATTAGAAAAATATAGGGTCGACGGATTATGCGCCCCTACATGCGACCCTATGGTAGCAGACAGAATCCAGAAATTAAGAAACTTTCCTAATTCAAAGGGGGACATTTCTAAACTCAATGGGACTTATTATGGAGGATTTTTCTCTATAAATAAGACGTCCCTTAGCCTCTTTCACTCCTTTAGAACCCTAATTGAAAGTGAAAGAAAGAGAAAGAGAAGGAAAAGAAGAAGAGAAGGAAACTTGAAGAAGAAGACTAAGGAAGAGGAGGAATTTCAGAGAAACCTCTGAATTAAGGTATGAACCTAATTCCCTACCTGAATAAGAGAGCCTAGAATAGTTTTGAAGAACTTAGGATTAGGAGAAACTCAAATCATCCATCCATGGACGAGTTCCAAGAGATTCCATGGAAGAAATCATTATGGACAATGAATGGTGTATAAATTGTAGTTTTGAGCCATAGAACAATCATAGAATGGACCATGATAGTAAGCCAAAGGATCCAAACATGAAGGGATGGACTTTAGAATGAAAGGTCGACTCAGAACACGTATGGTTGCACGTAGGGTCGAATGATATCCGACCCTACCAGACCATATGACCGACCACATGCCCTCGGGAAGTCCCAGGGAGGGTGTGGTCACACGTAGGGTCAAATGGTATCCGACCCCACATGCGACCCTACACCCTAGGATTGCAGAAACTGCTACCCTAGGTGCTACCCTACCTGCGACCCTACAGTTTCTGTTAGTATAAATTTAACGAAATTAATTCTAATTAAAATGAGAAACAAGTTTTATATACATCAAATAAAAAGCAACGTACATACATATCCAAATCAGAGTACGGTCCACAATCTGGACAGTTACTCGTAGTACAAGGAAAAACAAAAGAAAATATACATCATGGAGCTGGAGGTGCTGGAGGAGGAGGTGCATCACGATCTTGGTCATTGTCCTCCGCATACACTCTAGTCAGCCAGGCTACCTGAGTCTGGGTCACCTTGAGACTAGCTGCCAGCTCTGCCATCCGCTAATCTAATGCGCACTGGGCCTCTCTAATCTCACGCAGTAGCCCCATCATATCATCAGAGGGTGGGAGTGAAGGACCAGCAATGTGTGAAGGAGCCCGAGATGGACCAGCTCTAGTAGAATGTAGAGGTGAAGGAGGAGGTATGGCATCTACATCCATGAACATATGATCCTCATCCTCAGCATCACCCCCATGGAGCCCTGCTCTTGGTGCTGCTGCTGCAACCTTAGCGTCTGCTACCTATATACTCGAGTACGATGACGTACCAGAGCATTCCTCTCATCATCACTGACCTGAGCATCCTGCATACCCATCCTACAGATGGCCTCTCAGTCAAGGTCCGATGAGAAGGTCTTTTCCAGAATCCTCCCATCCAATAAATCAACGTGTAGGCATGTAAGCAGTGTGGTGATCAGACATCCGTAAGGTAGGTTGCCTAACTGACCAGGCAGCGTAGCGCGGATTATCGTCTAGATGATAATATAGGGAAGGCAGACAGTATGCCTAGTGCAAATGCTATAGAGGACATACTGAGTCAACTGAGATATCCTATCATAGTGTCCACTCTGGGGGATCAGGTTGTGCTGGATAATTTTACAGTACACCCGAGGCTCTGGACGTAGGTTGATCGCTTTCATCTCCTAGTGATCATCTCTAATGAGCTGACTATCAATCTCAACACGCATCGCCAAGGATAGGAACTAGGGTTCCTTAGGAGCACAGTACACTAAAGGGCCGTCATTTGATATGCCCGAAAGATCAGCCAACTGCTGGTAGTTAAATGAAACCCCCACCCCTATGACGTAGCTAGTGATCCTGAGCTCCCTATCCCTCTCTGTGTCATTGCGATCCCCCACTACCTGGAGATTGCAATAGAACTAGTTTACTAAAGCAAGACGAGTACAAGCCTCATAGTTGATCACAAGAAGCCAGCCCATGTCACAAAAAGCACCATCCACGTTAAACAAGGCTAGACTAGCCAAGTTTACATAGCGACCCTGTAACACCCTAATTCTGCACACTTCAGAATGGTGTGATGAACCGCTAATAAACCAACGGTCCAACCAGGATCTCGAGTAGGCTATCCCTGCGTTATCTAAACCCCCATACATCCGTAATCACAATCAGAGTAAATACACAATAGCGGAAGTCTTATAATAAAATAAACTGAAAATCTACGGTGATATTAATAATTTAATAACAAATTATTCGGTTTCCACTGAGACATAAATAAATATCAAATACATGTCTTTATTAAATCCAAAATAGGAAACCTATAAAATGTCTAATCAAATACACATGAGTGACACTCGCAAGAGGAGTCATGTGTATCCACTTCAGCTTCAGCTTCCATCGCTGCTACATTCCCGTATGCTGGAGCACTCATCTAGTGTTCAACTGTGAAACCTGCATCATCAACTAAAATATTCGACGTCGAGGGGTGAGCACACATCACGACTCAGTGAGTAGACAAAACAATGCAACAATACATATGCATGCAATCAATTGATATCATTGGTCTGGTTTAAAGTCTGCAGTATGCAATAGAAAGGTTTAGGTAGTCAAAAGCCACGTTTATTGACCCCGCCTCTATACACAAGTGTGTGACGCCGCCCGAAGGTAACGTTTATCGTCGACTCACAAGCACCCAATCATGAACATTATATAACAAAGGTTACGTTTATTGCTATATAGTGTCATACCAACACGTAAGCCCCTGTTGACGAGGGCTGCAAACTGGACTCGCAACTAACCAATCCTAATGCCAAAAAGTGTATTCAAGGCCTCACCCCAGCATCCCTCAGAATGTCCATAGAGATAGAGCTAAGGCCCCCTGGTAGAGTATAGGACTCAAGGACCGAGACCACCTCCCCTGATACTCTACGACATAATAGTTCTGCTAAGGTAATGGCGATACGACGATGCTAATGCACAAGACTTGAGTTAGAGATAGAGCTAAAGTGTTGAGACCCCCCAAAGGTTAATGTTTATTGACGTTCTCATCACACCTCCCCTGATATTCGCTCGCATCAAGTACACCAACCACACACATACAATCACATGCCTATTCCTATCATCATCATCATCATGTTATAAACAATAAAGTAAATATGCATGAACAAATAATAAAAATATTGGACGACATGTTGTACGCACATTACAAACATATTCGCATAAAATCAAGCATGGCATTGGACTCAAGAAAATAGAAAACAGTTTTTTATTAACCAATTAGTTTGGAGTTCTGTTTCCTCACCTTAGCTTGCTAATAGATACTTTTCCAAGCTTTAAAATCACTATATAATATTATTATATTGGTAGAAAACCTAACAAAGCCGATAAAATTTAATTAGAGTTTATTCAGAATTTAAAAACCATTCTGTTAACTGAGGGTCAGAGGTAGGGTCGGAGTCCTGATCGACCCTGGGTGCGACCCTCCCCAAATCTGAACTTCCCGAACACTGAGGGTCGATGGTCAGGATCACTATGGTCGGATGGTTATCGACCCTAGGTGCGACCCTCGGTGCACTTTGGTCCAATTCCCTCTTTTTATTCCATTCTTCGTGTTTGGGGTCCTATGGTTTGTTTCTACATTCCATTCAACATTCATTTTATGGTCTAGAACCATGAATCATCCACCTAAATAGCTTTCATGCATTCCCCTATGGTTTTCCATAAAAACCTAATCATGCGTTGATAGTTTGAGTTTCTCCGAGATCACACTCTCATCAATATCTATCCTAAGGTCTGTAGAAACTCATGAAATTAGTATCCATACCTGAGAAGAATACTTTTTTCTCTGTAACTGTTCTCTTTTGGCTAAATTCTCTTCCTTGTTTCTCTTCTTCTTCTTTTCCTTCTCTTCTCTTTCTCTCAATTCAATTAGGGTTGTGAAAGGAGTGAAAGAGGCTTAGGGACGTCCTTTAAATAGAGTAGGAACATCCTAAATAAGTCCCATTGAGATTAGGAAAGAATCCCAACCGAGAATTAGGAAATTTCCTAATTTCTATTTCTTACGGTAACCGAGGGTCGATGGGAGGGTCGATGATCCCGTCGAGCCTAGGGTTCAAGATGTCCGACCCTCCCTTCAAAATTGAGGCTCTGACTTTCTGCTTTGGGAGGTCCGACCCTTCTTAGCTGGGTATGCGACCCTCCCTTCAAATTAAGTGTTTTTGGGTCGATTTGATACTTGGGATCTCGATCTCCTTCACGCCTTCTGTCCATTTGACTCGACCATGATGGGTAAACCTGGTTCAAGGTGGTAAAACCGGGTTAGATTGACACGGGTCTTACAACTCCCCCTACTTATAAAAATTTTGTCCTCGAAATTGTACGTACCTTCTGAATCAAATAAGTGAGGGTATTGCTTTCGCATAGCATTTTCTTCTTCCAATGTAATTTCTTCCATGTCTTTACTTTTCCATGTGACCTTAACATAATAGATATCTCGGTTGCGTAGACGTTGAACCTTTCGGTTGGTGATTTCTGTTGGTGTTACTTCGAATGTCAAATCATCAGTCAAATCCGGTAAATCTACTGTCAACACGTACGTTGGATCCTTTACATACTTCTTCAATAGGGAAATATGAAATACGTCATGCACACTTGACATAGATGGTGGTAGTGTTAACTGATGAGCCACTTTACCACGCTTAGCTAGAATTTCATACGGCCCGACATATCTTGGACTTAGTTTCCCTTCAGCCCGAACCTTTTTAATCCTCGCATAAGCGATACCTTCAAAAATACTTTATCACCTACAACGAACTCCAGATCTCTGCATCGAGTATCTACATATTGCTTCTGACGGTTCTGAGCCATTCTCACTCTTTTCTTGATAATGTTGACCACTCGGCAAGTCTCTTCAACAAACTCCGGTCCAACAATACTACGTTCTCCAACTTCATTCCAAAACAAAGGAGTTCGACACTTTCTGCCATACAGTGCTTCATAAGGTGACATCTGTATAGTAGCCTGATAGCTATTGTTATAAGCGAACTCGATCAATGGTAACATTTCATCCCATGATCCTTTGAAATCAATTACACATGCTCATAGCTGGTTCCGATAATGGCTATAACAGTCCTGCGGGTCTTTGTCATTCAGCCTTTACTTTCTGACAATTTAGGCATTGAGACACGAACTTAGCTACATCTGCTTTCATTCCCCTCCACCAATATAGTTTCTTTAGATCATGATACATTTTTGTACTTCCAGGATGTATCGAATAGATGGTGGTGTGGGCTTCCTTCATCAGTCGTTGTCTAATGTCCATACTTTCTGTTTCAGGTACACATATTCTTCCTTTGTATTTTAGTACCCTCTCTTCGTCCAAGGTGAACTCAGGATTAGTCCTACCTTTTTCGATATCTTCTTGTACTGTTCTCAGATAAGGATATGATTTAATAGCTGTCTTTACTTCATCCATTATTCTGGTATAATTTTCAAAGTGGCGAACATATTTGAAAATTGATGAATAAACCCTTGGTTGGCTGACTCATCCGTTGCGTCTATCACATATTGCTCATTGCCGTGATTTAATACCATTCTGGTAGTACACATTGCTGCAGTTGTGCTAATCTCTCTTTGCGATTTTATCATTGCTTTTCTTCTTAACGCATCCGCTACTACGTTCGCTTTTTCCGGATGATACTGGATATCACAATCATAGTCTTTCAATAGTTCCAGCCATCTTCTTTGTCTCATATTCAACTCCTTCTGATTAAATAAGTAAGACTTTTATGGTCCGAATTAATCTAAAATTTCTCTCCGTATAGGTAATGTCTCCATGTCTTGGTTGCATAATTCTTCACCAGTAACTCCAATCATGAGTTGGGTAACTCTTCTCATGCTCTTTCAGTTTTCTTAAAGCATATGAAATCGCTTATTTACCTTGCATCAACCCGCATCCTTGATCCAAACCGAAAGCTCCGATGGATAGGGTAAAAGATTTCCCTGGTGCCGGAACGATCAAGATGGGAGCTGATATCAATCTTACTTTAGAATCTGGAAATATTCTTCATCCTTGTCAGTCAAATTAAACTCCTCTCCCTTCCTGGTTAGCTTGGTAAGAAGTTTTGCGATCTTAGAGTGGTCCTCCAAAATTGTCAGTAATAACCAGCTAAACCCAAGAAACTTCTGATCTTCGCAATACTCGTGTTTCTTACCATATGATTACCTCTATCTTAATAGGGTCCACTTTAATCCCTTTTATGACGATACGTGATCTAATAAGATCACTTTGTTTAATCGAGTCTCATATTCCTTGGAATTGGCATAAAGCTTTTCCCTTCTCAGCTGTTGTGAAGCTATTTTAAGATCCGTTGTATGAGTTGCTTCATTCTTGGAATAAACCAAATATCATCTATGAAAACTATGACCGACGTGTCCAACATGTCATGAAACACTCAGTTCATCAGCTCCATAAAAGATGTAAGGGAATTGGTTAATCCAAACGTCATAATCGAGAACTCATAATGTCCAATCCCGATCTAAAAGCTTTCTTCTAGATATTTCTGTCCAAAATTCTTCAACTGATGATATCTTGACTGAAGAAAATACCTTTGCTCCTTGCAACTGTTTAAACAAGTCATCGATCTAAGGAAATAGATATCGATTCTTGACTGTGAGCTTATTTAGTTCCCGGTAGTCTATACGCAAACAACACTACCATCCTTCTTCTTCATGAATTGCATTGGCACTTCCCATGATGCACTACTTAGCCAATTAGAACCCTTGTCTAAAAAATTTTGTAGTTGCGTCTCAATCCCTTTAACTCCATAGAAGCTACTCTACAGGTGCCTTTGATACGAGTATCGTCCTTGGTAACAAGTCGTTGATGAACTCGATCGCACGATCAGGTGATAACCCGGTAAGTCTTCTGGAAACACATCAGGGAATTTATGCATCACATTAATATCTGTCATCTGTGGGGCTTCTTTGGTAACGTATACCACAGATACCATATATCCAACTCATTTATCTTCAAAACATCTCTTCGCCTTTAGCATAGAGCAGATCAGCTTTCACTTCCTAGGCAACATACTCCCAATGATACTAAATCATATGCCATTTTTATTCTTGAATGATAACCTCTTCTATGCACAAAATCACTTGTAGAGTGTTGAGACAACCAGTCTATTTCTAAGATGACGTCAAAGTCTACCATCTCAAGTCGACTCAGGTTGCATCCAAATTCTGTTCATCCATAAGATCTGGACATTGTTCGTAACACTCATCCCATACAACATCTAGTCCAAAGGGCTTGAACTAGCAAAATCTGGTATAAGGTCTTAAGAGCTTGTCTAGTTCCTTCATCTCTTATGATTTTCAAAGACTATTGCTAACAATCTCATATCTTGAAAAGTTCATTAGCTTATATTTCCTTTATCACTTCTGCTCTATCCTGATCTCCCTTTCATATACCTCGAAAAATATCTTGTGATTGTTACCTCATATCCTAAGTCTATCTATAAGCATTACGGTATATGCTTATAAATTCATTAATTCATCTAAACTCTTTTGGTCTTTTCTTAATCAATCACTCAACATTGGGCATAACTCAATTATCATTGTATTAAATCGAGTACTACTTATGCCATGACTTTATCCTTGTAGCCACTCTTAAATTTGCCTTTAGGAATCTTCTACCTTGTCAAAATTCATACTGATATAACCATCTTTAACTCTACTTGAGTGCTATCTATTTCTTTACTGGCTACTCTTGATAATTCTCACTTTTTGCGTATGCACTCTTTTATAGGCATGACTCATATCCATCCATTTAGAAATCTCAAAATAGATTCTCCATTACATCATCTGAGGTTCATTGGCTATAGCATTTAAGCTGAATCCCATCATCTTTCTTCCAATAATTCCATTATCACTAATCATCTTTATCAACAAGGTCAGGGGGTGTATGAATCAAAATATTCATCCAAAAGTGATTCACTTTCTTCTATCTATTTAGCATAATGACTAACACTTGCATAATCTAGTGAACCTAGGTTTAAAGAATCAGGAGTAAATCTATGGTAACCCAACTGGGATCAAAAGATTGTTAAGTTGCACGGTGGTCCAAATACATGTAAATAGAGGCTTTACAATTCTTAACCTCATGGTTACAAGTTCTATCGAATATATAATGCCATTGGTCAAGGCACTACAGGAGTAAATCTGGAGAAAGATTTCACGCATCAGTAAATCAGGTATAATCTGGAGAAAAATTTCGTACATCAATAAATCAGGTGTAAATCAAAAAGATGTACGCTCAACCTGATTAAACATTTAACTATTTTTTCAGTTCACATTTCTGTTAATGTGGTCAATCATGAGAGTGGCTAAGATTGGTATAATCAGGACTACTACTAAAAAAACAATTTCTATGACTTCAATTGACAGGTTAAATCAAGAAGGTATCTTATCAAGGTACGAGAATTAAAATCTGGTATGTGCATCCTCTATAATCATAAGACTAAATCAATAATGCACCGCATTCTATATAGACTATCTTGCCATATGGCCACAATAGATTCGATCTTTGCTGAAAATGTTTGTGGCTTCTTCTTCAGAAAATATTCCTCAACCCCTGTTGGATCATTCTGTCATAATGTAGCTATCCCATAGTTCCGTGGCTGATAAGGGTAACCACCTTGTTACACTGCTTGTTGTGCACCAAACTTCTGCACGGGGGTGTGCATTACTGGGACTTGCTATATGGTAGGCACTGTGTTATAGCTAACAAGTGTTGGGTACAATGGCTACCAATTGGTACCGTACTTGGTTTGACTCGGAGGTGTTGATGTAGCATCATCAACTTGGGTAGTAATTCACATAGCAACTTGCATAGTCGGTCTCATCTGTTGTTGCTCTTGTATTTTATTGGGTCAAGTTTATGACAACCATAACCAAGGTACTTGATAGTCCAGGTGGTTGGCTGGAGTGGTCTGGTTGTTCGCCTCCTTTGATTCGCTCTAATCTGATTATCATTATTTAGCATCTACTCAGATGAGTTTTTATTACCCATCCTCGACCCTGATAGTGGTGGGGTCAAGTTGCAACATCCTCTTCTTGCTTAGTGGGCAATAGATCAGCTTGTAATGGATCTCACTTTGAGTCTCCATGTCACCCAGGAGTATAGCTTTATTTTCTTTTATAGTTACTCTCATTTTTGGTGTATAGCCATTGTCCTCCTATCTCTGTCGCATTTAGCCCGAGATCTTTTCCTTTATCTCTACGGGTTTTGATATTACTAGCCATTTTCCTTCTTCCTCTGTCCTACATCGAGTTTCGCATCTTGTGAGTACCAACTCGGTATTCCAATTTTCTGCTATACAGAAGCTCCCTTCTTGCTACTGTACTATATCTTTGTATACTTGGATAATTACACAACTTATAGATAATACCCTATATTGTTTGTTTATTTGGATAATTTTTGGTCTTCTCTTTCTGTTTGAGTATATATCCACCCTTTATATGTACATTATCGTCTTATTTAATTTCTTTCTCAACCAACATAGGTGCTTATGGTTTGATTGTATTAAAGCTTTTAATTTATCCTAACTCAGTTCATGGACTCCAGTGGAAGTATTCAAGTTTAATGGGTAAGGCCTACGAGAAGCTTTGATACCAAGTTGTCACACCCCAATTCCGCACACTTCAGAATGGGATGATGAACCGCTAATAAACCAACCGTTCAACCAGGGTCTCGAGTAGGCTATCCCCGCGTTATCTGAACCCCCATACATCCGTAATCACAATCAGAGTAAATACACAATAGCGGAAGTCTTATAATAAAATAAACTGAGAATCTACGGTGATATTAATAATTTAGTAGCAAATTATTCGGTTTCCACTGAGACATAAATAAATATCAAATACATGTCTTTATTAAATCCAAAATAGGAAACCAAGAAAATGTCTAATCAAATACACATGAGTGGTACTCGCAAGAGGAGTCATGTGTATCCACTTCAACTTCAGCTTCCATCACTGCTACATTCCCGTACGCTGGAGCACTCATAAAGTCTTCAACTGTGAAACCTGCATCATCAACTAAAATATTCAACGTCGAGGGGTGAGCACACATCACGGCTCAGTGAGTAGACAAAACAATGCAACAATACATATGCATGCAATCAATTCATATCTTTGGTCTGGTTTAAAGTTTGCAGTATGCAATAGAAAGGTTTAGGTAGTCAAAGGTCGCGTTTATTGACCCCGCCTCTATACACAAGTGTGTGATGCCGCCCGAAGGTAACGTTTATCGTCGACTCACAAGCACCCAATCATGAACATTATATAACAAAGGTTACATTTATTGCTATATAGTGCCATACCAACACGTAAGCCCCTGTTGACGAGGGCTGCAAACTAGACTCGCAACTAACCAATCCTAATGCCAAAAAGTGTATCCAAGGCCTCACCCCAGCATACCTCAGAATGTCCACAGAGATAGAGCTAAGGCCCCCCGATAGAGTATAGGACTCAAGGACCGAGACCACCTCCCCTGATACTCTACAACATAATAGTTCTGCTAAGGTAATGGCGATACGACGATGCTAATACACAAGACTTGAGTTAGAGATAGAGCTAAAGTGCTGAGACCCGCCAAAGGTTAACGTTTATTGACGTTCTCATCACACCTCCCCTGATACTCGCTCGCATCAAGTACACCAACCACACACATACAATCAGATGCCTATTTCTATCATCATCATCATCATGTTATAAACAATAAAGTAAATATGCATGAACAAATAATAGAAATATTGGATGACATGTTATATGCACATTACAAACATATTCGCATAAAATCAAGCATGGCATTGGACTCAAGAAAATAGAAAATAGTTTGTTATTAACCAATTAGTTTAGAGTTCTGTTTCCTCATCTTAGCTTGCTAATAGATACTTTTCCAAGTTTAAAATCACCTTTATAATATTATTATGTTGCTAGAAGACCTAACAAAGCCGATAAAATTTGATTAGAATTTATTCAGAATTTAAAAACCATTCTATTAACTGAGGGTCGGAGGTAGGGTTGGAGTCCTGATCGACCTTGGGAGCGACCTTCCCCAAATTTGAACTTCCCGAACACTGAGGGTCGATGGTCAGGATCACTATAGTCGGATGGTAATCGACCCTCGGTGCGACCCTTGGTGCACTTTGGTCCAATTCCCTCTTTTTAGTCCATTCTTCGTGTTTGGGGTCCTATGGCTTGTTTCTACATTCTATTCAACATTCATTCCATGGTCTAGAACCATGAATCATCCACCTAAATAGCTTTCATACATTCCCCTATGGTTTTCCATAAAAACCTAACCATGGGTTGATAGTTTGAGTTTTTCCGAGATCACACTCTCATCAATATCTATCCTAAGGTCTATGGAAACTCATGAAATTAGTATCCATACCTGAGAAGAATACTCTTTTCTCTGCAACTGTTCTCTTTTGGCTAAATTCTCTTCCTTATTTTTCTTCTGCTTCTTTTCGTTCTCTTCTCTTTCTCTCAATTCAATTAGGGTTGTGAAAGGAGTGAAAGAGGCTTAGGGACGTCCTTTAAATAGAGTAGGAACATCCTAAAATAAGTCCCATTGAGATTAGGAAAGAATCCCAATCGAGAATTAGGAAATTTCCTAATTTCTATTTCTTAAGGTAACCGAGGGTTGATGGGAGGGTCGATGATCCCGTCTTCCCTAGGGTTCAAGATGTTCGACCCTCCCTTCAAAATTGAGGGTCTGACTTTCTGCTTTGTGAGGTCCGACCCTGCTTAGCTGGGTATGCGACCCTCCCTTCAAATTAAGTGTTTTTGGGTCGATTTGATACCTGGGATCTCGATCTTCTTTACGCCCTTGGTCCATTTCACTCGACCATGATGGGTAAACCTGGTTCAAGGTGGTAAGACCGGGTTAGATTGACACGGGTCTTACAGACCCCCTTCTACTTTCTTACGCTCATAACGAGCATATTGAGCTTCTACCTCGTTGGAGCGGAAACGAATGGGGTCATAAGCCCTAGGAACCTTGGTACGAGCCATACTATCTGCCAAGACACAGAAAAACAAACAAGATATCAATAATGGTGAAAAACTAAAATTTTTTTGCATTATAACGGCATGATTTGGCCAAAAGCCTCACTTTTTACCCAAAAAACTGGGCAGGAGGACTTACATAGGTTCCAAACCATCTTGCAAAGCACATACATTTGGAAATTTATTCTAGAAAGATTGAATTTGAAGAAATTTCTATAAATTCGAAAAATTTCGAAAATTAGGTCAAAAAATGGAAAATTTTAAGTTTCCCGATAACCAACCGATGAAACTCAAATATTTTTTAGGGATTTCATCCATTGGGTGACCAATAGCAAAAGCCCCCAATAAAAATTAAATTTTTATGATTTGAAAAAGTTTAATCTGGAAAAAACGATGTAAATGGATAAAAACCTAGTTTAGAAAGCTTAAAAATGGGAAACAGTAGAGAGCATACATGAAGAGAAGGAGCGGGAGTCGTGAACGGAAGAAACAATCACCAAACCCTAGGGGTCGGTACTATAGCAACTCAAGGAAAGCGAGTTGAGTTGGAAGAAAAGAGAAAGAATAGGAAATGAATCCAAAATTAGGTTTAAAAACAGGATTTTGGATCGTAGAGTCGCAGAATTCCACAAAATGTGCGACCCTACGAGTGACCCTACCATCAACCCTAGGATCTCAGTGATCTAACAAAAACCATGAGTCGGACCTAGGGTCGGACATATACCGACCCTACGATCGACCCTAGGCTCTCGGTGAGCTAATAGTGTTCTTAGTGTCGCATATCCTAGGGTCGAATACACTACGACCCTACCATCGACCCTACGATGGAAAATTCAATATTTTTACTAAATGATCTGAAAAATTGGAAATTTATATTGATTAGTTGGATTTTGACTTGGGAACAACTTATATTGATTGCCTCACATGTTCTATGACAGATTTTCAGACACTACCACCACCAGGACAGGAAATGGCTGGGCGAAGAGTGACCAGACGAGGCCGTAACCCAATTCAACCACCACCACCTGTGGAGGAAGACGGCCATGAAAATCCTGATGTACAAGAGAATCTGAATATGACACCACCAGTGGCTAGTGGCCAGGCAAATCCTACAAACTTGCCAGCCCCACCTACAGATCTGGCTACGACGGTAATGAACCTGGCACGATAGCTGTAGCAAATACAGCAGGTGCAAGCCAATATGCAAGCTACTATAGGAATGGCTTTTCCAGCTGCCCATACAACACCTATGCCAGTAGGACAAGCTATCACGGTACCAGGGGAAGCAACACGGTACCCCATGCACCTCAAACACCAGTCTTGCTGGCTCAAGTGTAGAATCCTGAGGTAGCTCAAGGTAGTTACTAGTACCAACCACCTATGTATGGGGCCTATGCTCAGTATCAGCTGGACTACTCCCGACTGATCGAGCATTTTCTGAAGATGAAGCCTAAAGAATATAATGGTAACCAATTGATCCTTTGTGGCCAGCACATTGGATCGACGAAATGGAAAGAAATTTTATGATGATGACAGTGAATGAGGAAGAGAAAGTACTGTGTGCAACCTTCATGCTGAAAGGCGATGCACACCACTGTTGGAAGTCCACACGGACTTATCTGTTAACAAAGCACACCCAATTGACCTGGGCTATCTATAAAGAGGCATTCTTTGAGAAGTACTTCCCTAGAAGTTTCAGAGATTCTATGGAGAGAGAGTTCCTGAGTTTATGTCAGGGGTAAATGACTGTGGATGCATACCAACAACATTATGAAGAACTGTTCTTCTTTGCACCCGCTAGCATGCAAAAGGAAAATACAAAGACCCGAAGGTTCATTATGGGACTCAGGGGAAGCATCCATGAGCATGTTCTGGGATTGGAAAAGAAAGTGTACAATGAAGCAATACAGATTGCTCGAGTAATAGAGTCGAGTTAGAAGGAGAGCTACTTTACTCAAAATAGGGGTATTAAAAGGTCAAACGAAAATTCATACAACGGAGGGAATACAAGGACATTCAAATCCTTCTGTAATCAAGGCTTCAATACTGCAGCCAAGACTACTCCAGCACCTCAACCGCAATAAAAGCAAAATAACGAAGGAGTAAAATGCTTTAACTGCAACCAAGTAGGACATTATTCAAGGGAATGTCCTAAACCCAGAAAACAGCTACAACAAGGAAAGGTTTATGCTGTTTCATTTTTGTGTTACATGGTGTGAGCATGTAGACTAAATTAAAACAAATCACAGGTATCGTACCTATTAATGGCATACCCGCTAAAGTACTCTTTGATTCTGGAGCTACTCATTCTTTTATATCTGTGTCATTTGGAAAGAAGCTGAATCTACCCCTCAAATTTTTAGACTACAAACTGCTTGTACAATCGCCTATGGGATTAAAAGTGACATTAAAAAAGGTTATGGGCCATGTCCAGTTTTATTGACGAGAAAACTTTGGATGCAACCTTGATTCAACTTGAGATGGCAGACTTTGACATCATCTTCGGAATGGACTGGTTAGCTCGACATTCTGCAAACCTATTTATTATGTGCAGAAAAGAAGTTGACATTTAAAGACAAGGAAGGAGCAGAGTTTAGTTTTGCGGGAACCAAACTTCCCCGTAAATGAAAACTCATCCACTCTGCATTAAAGGCTAGAAAATGCCTAGAGAAAGGAGGAGTTGGGTATCTAGTATCAATGGTTGACCTCACCAAGGAAGCACCACGAAGAGAGAATATTGATGTGCGTCATTTTCCAGATGTATTTCCTGAAGAACTACCAGGACTACCACCTGACCAAGCGACAGAGTTCGTTATAGATCTGATACCTGAAGCTGCACCAGTATCTAAAGCACCCTATAGAATGGCTCCTACTGAATTGAAGGAATTAAAAATACAGTTATAGGAATTACTGGACAAGGGTTACATCAGACCTAGCATATCACCATGGGGAGTGCCAGTATTGTTTGTAAAGAAGAAGGACGGTAGCGTTCGACTGTGTATAGACTATCGAGAATTGAATAAGCTTACAATCAAGAATCGGTACCCGTTGCCTCGGATCGATGACTTGTTCGATCAGTTGCAAGGTGCCAAGGTGTTCTCCAAGATAGATTTGCGGTCAAGATACCATCAGTTAAAGATTAAGGATGGTGATATTCCAAAGACAGCATTCAGAACAAGATATGGACATTATGAATTTTTAGTCATGTCTTTTGGATTGACTAACGCACTCACAACATTTATGGAACTCATGAACCGGGTAATCCATGATATGTTGGATACGTCGGTCATTGTGTTTATTGATGATATATTGGTCTACTCCAAGGACAAGGAAACTCATGTCATGAATCTAAGAGCCGCTCTACAACGATTAAGGAAAGAGAAGCTTTACGCCAAATTTACAAAGTGTAAGTTTTGGCTAAATGAGGTCGCTTTCTTAGGCCATGTTGTATCCGCTGAAGGAATTAAAGTAGATCCCAGCAAAATTGAAGCCATTGTGAAGTGGGAAGCACCGAAGAGCATTGCAGAAATTAGAAGTTTCCTAGGTCTAGCTGGGTATTATCGACGATTCGTGGAAGACTATTTCAGAATTGCCGTACCTCTCACCAACTTGACTAAGAAAGGAGAAAAGTTTGTTTGGACTGATAAATGTGAGAAGAGTTTCCAAACATTGAAGGCTAGATTGATATCTGCTTCGATCTTAACTTTTCCTATTCCAGGACAGCCATTTATCTTGTACACTGATGCGCCGGGACTGGGTTTAGGATGCGTACTTATGCAAGGAGAATAAGTAGTTGCATATGCTTCAAGACAGCTGAAAACACATGAGAAGAATTGTCCTACTCATGAGTTGGAATTAACGGCAGTAGTACATGCTATCAAGATATGGAGACATTATTTGTATGGAGAGAAATTTTAGATTAAATCAGATCATAAGAGTCTCACTTATCTTTTTAATCAAAAGGAGTTGAACATGAGACAAAGAAGATGGCTGGAATTATTGAAGGATTATGATTGCGATAAGTATCATCCAGGAAAGGCTAATATAGTTGCTGATGCGCTAAGGAGAAAAGCAATGATAAAATCTCAAGGAGAGGTTAACACAACTGCAACAATGTGTACTACAGGAAAAGTATTCAATTATGGTAATGAGCAGTTCGTGATAGATGCACTGGGTGAATCGACCAACCAAGGGTTTATTCATCAGTTTTCAAATATGTTCACAACATTGAAGATTGTATTTGATATAATTGATGAAGTGAAAGCCACTATTAAATCAGACCCTTATCTGAGAACGGTACAAGAAGACATCCAAAAAGGTAGGACTATTCCTGAGTTCACCTTGGACGATGAAAAGGTATTGAAGTAGAAAGGAAGAGTATGTGTTCCTGAAACGAAAAACTTGGACATTAGACACAGACTAATGAAGGAAGCTCACACCACCATTTATTCAATACATCCTGGAAGTACAAAAATGTATCATGATTTGAAGAAATTATATTAGTAGAGAGGAATGAAATCAGATGTAGCTAAATTCGTGTCTCAATGCCTAAATTGTCAGAGGGTGAAGGTTGAACGGCAAAGACCTGTAGGATTGTTGCAGCTGCTACCAGAACCAGCATGGAAATGGGATTGCATCACTATGGACTTCGTCACCGGGTTACCATTGACTCCTCGAGTAGTTGATGCGGTCTGGGTGATTGTAGATCGTCTGACTATGATAGCTCGCTTTATAGCTATACGACTACAGTATACCCTGGAGAGGTTAGCCAAGCTATATGTGGATAACATTGTCAGATTACATGGTGTACCTGAAAGCATTGTGTCCGATAGAGACCCACGCTTTACTTCAAAGTTTTGGGAAGGATTGCAAAAGGCTATGGGTACAATGTTGAAGTTCATTACTGCATTCCATCCTCAGACAGACGGACAGTCGAAGAATACTATTCAGATTTTAGAAGACATGCTTCGAGCCTGTGTTATTGATTTTAAAGACTCATAGGACGAGAAACTACCATTGATTGAGTTCGCCTATAACAACAGCTATCAGGCTACTATATAGATGTCACCCTTTGAAGCATTGTATGGTTGGAAGTGTTGAACTCCTTTGTTTTGGAATGAAATTGGAGAACGTTGCATCGTTGGACCAGAGTTGGTTGAAGAGACTTGTCGAGTAGTCGACATTATCAAGGAAAGAGTTAGGACGGCTCAGAATCGTCAGAAACAGTATGTAGATACTTGACGTCGAGACCTTCAATTTGTCGTAGGTGATAAGGTATTCATGAAAGTATCACCTATGCGAGGTTTAAAATGATTTGGACAGAAAGGGAAGCTATGTCCGAGATATGTCAAGCCATATGAGATTCTAGCTAGACGTAGAAAAGTGGCTTATTAGTTAGCACTACCACCATCTATGTCAAGTGTGCATGATGTATTTCATATCTCATTATTAAAGAAGTACGTCAGAGATCCAACACACGTTTTGACAGCAGATCCACCAGATCTAACTGATGATTTGACATTCGAAGTAGCATCAACTAAAATCACTAGCCGAAAGGTTCAACGTCTACGCAACCGTGACATATACTATGTTAAGGTCACCTGGAGGAGCCGAGATATAGAAGAGATCACATGGGAAGAAGAAAATGCTATGCGAAAGCAATATCCTCATCTTTTTGACTCAAAAGGTATGTACAAATTTCAAGGACAAAATTTTTAATAAGTGGGGGGAGTTGTAAGACCCGTATTGAACTAACCGGTCTTACCACCTTGTACCAGGTCTACCTATCATGGTCGAACCAAGTGGACCAAGTGCGTGATGAAACCACAAGACCAGGTATGAAGTCTAACCCAAAAACAGTCAAATGTGAGAGTAGGGTCGTATGCCTAAACATGTGTGGTTGACCCCACCTCAAAAGAAGTCCAACCCATGACTTTTTAGTCGTGGGGTCGCATGACTAGAAAAACGTAGGGTCGACGGATTCTGCAACCCTACATGCGACCCATGATAGCAGACAAAATCGAGAAATTAGGAAACTTTCCTAATTCAGTGGGGGTCTTTCCTAAACTCATTAGAACTTATTATGGAGGGTTTTCCTCTATAAATAGGACGTCCCTTAGTCTCTTTGACTCCTTTAGAACCCTAATTGAAAGTGAAAGAAAGAGAAAGAGAAGAAAGAGAAGAAGAGAAGGAAACTTGAAGAAGAAGACTAAAGAAGATGAGGAAGTTCAGAGTAACCTCTGAATTAAGGTATGAACCTAATTCCCTACCTAAATAAGAGAGCCTAGAATAGTTATAAAGAACTTAGGATTAAGAGAAACCCAAATCATCCATCCATGGACGAGTTCCAAGAGATTCCATGGAGGAAATCATTATGGACAATGAATGGTGTACAAATTGTAGTTTTGAGCCATAGAACAATCATAGAATGGACCATGATAGTAAGCCAAAAGATCCAAACATGAAGGGATGGACTTTAGAATGAAAGGTCGACTCAGAACACGTGTGGTCACACATAGGGTCGAATGATATCCGACCCTACGAGACCATATGATTGATCACATGCCCTCGGGAAGTCCCAGGGAGGGTGTGGTTGCACGTAGGGTCGAATGGTTTCCGACCCCACATGCGACCCTACACCCTAGGGTCACAGAAACTCCTACCCTAGGTTTTACCCTACCTACAACCCTACAGTTTCTGTTAGTCTAAATTTAATGGAATTAATTTTAATTAAAATTTATCAACTTGTTAAGTCTTTCTAGTGATTTAAAAGTAATTCATAAAGCTTGAACGAGGATCTACGCTCAATCAAAGGTGAGGGAACAAGACCTAAACTAATTGGCTAATAATAAACTGTTTTCGTTTATTGAGTCCAATACCATGAATGATTCTATGCTTGTATGATTGTAATGTGCATATCACATGTCATCCACTATTCCTGTTATTACTGTTTACGTATATTTAATTTTGTTTATTATAACATGATGATGATGATGATGCTAGGAATAGGCATGTGAATGTATGTGTGTGGTTAGTGTACTAGATGAGAGTGGAGCATCAGGGGGAGGACATGAGACTGTGGTTCATCCTGGTCACCAGACTCTAGCTCTATCTTTACTCAAGCCTTGACCACTAACATCATCATATCTCCATTACCTTACTAGAACTATTACATCGTAGGGCATCAGGGGAGGTGGTCTCGGACCGTGTAGTCTCTGACTCTGCCGGGGGGGCCATAGCTCTATCTCTATGGATGTATTGAGGGATGCTGGGGTGAGGCCTTGGATACACTGTTTGACATTAGAATTGGTTAGTTGCGAGCCCAGTTTGCAAGCCCTCGCTAATAGGGGCTTACGTATTGGTATGGGTAGAGCATCAGGGGAAGTGTGATGCGGTGCGGTCTTAAGCAGTTTAGCTTTATCTCTATTCGATGGTGGGTTCATGTGGGGGCGGCAATAGTGTTTGATCTATTGGGAAGTTCTACACATTTGTGTATAGAGGTGCGGCGGCCACCTATCCTTTCTATTGCACATTGCAAACTTATGACCCAGACCAAAGATGTGAAATGAATGCATGCATATGTTTGTTGCATTGTTTTGTTTGCTCACTGAGCCGTGATGTATGCTCACCCTTTTCGAATTTGAATATTTTTAGTTGATAATGCAGGTACGACAGTGGAAGATTATATGATGAATGCTCCAACATTAGGGAATGCGACGGCAATGGAGGCAGAATTGATGATGGAGTCGCATGATCCATCATGTGAGTGCAACTCCTGTGTTTTTTATTAGATTTTGTTTAAGTTATACAGACAATGAAATTGATTTAATTATTTTAATTTATGTTTTACTCCTTTTCGAAGATAATTGGTTAATTTATTTACTCTATCACAATTAGACTCTCACTTCATTTAATATTAAAGACTTCCGCTATCATGTATTTATTCTGATTTTTGGTTGTGGATGTGTATGGTTTAAGCAAATGGACACAGCCTATTCGAGATCCTGGTTAAACCGTTGGTTTATTAGCGGTTCATCACACCATTCTGAATAGTGTGGAATTGGGTGTGATAGAGAGAGCGAGAGAAAGTAGTAAAAAGGCAGAGAAAAAGAAAGAGAGAGAGAGAGAGAGAGGTTGAAAGAGAAAGAGAAAGAGAGTGAGAGAGTGAGAGAGAAAGAGAAAGAGAGAGGGAGAAAAAGAGAGAGAGATTGAGAGGGGGGCAGAGAGAGAAGTAGCAAGAGGGAGAGAAAGAGAGAGAACTTGAAAGAGAGAGAGAGAGAGAGGGAAGTAATGAGAGTGACAGTGGGAGCGAGGGAGAGTGAAGTGGAAAGTGAAAGAGAGAGAGTGAGAGAGAGAGAGAAGAGAGAGAGAGAGAGAGAGAGAGAAGTTGAAAGAGAGAGAGAGAGATATAGAGAAGTAGAAAGTGAAAAAGTAAGAAAGAGAGAAAGAAATTAGAGAGGGAGAGAAGTAGAGAGTGAATGAAATAGAGAGAAGAGAGAGAGAGAGAGAAAGAGAAGTAAAGAGTGAGAGATTAGGAGAGAGAGAGAGAGAGGGAGAGAGAATGAACTAGAAAACGAGTGAGAGATAAGTGGATAGAGAGAGGGAGAGAGAGAAGTTAAAAGAGATAGAGAGAGAGGGGGAGAAAAGTATAAAGAGAGGGTGTGAGGGAGAAAGACATAGAAAGAGAGAGGTAGAAAGAGAGAGAGGGAGAGAGAGAAGTAAAAAGAGAGATCGAGGGAGGGAGAAACAAAGAGAGAGAAGATAGGGAGGGAGGGAGAGAGGGAGAAGGTCAGAGAGAGTGAAGTAGAGAGAGAAAGAAAGAGAGAGAAGAGGGAGGGAGACAGACAAAGAGAAGTAGAAGGAGAGAGATAGAAGTAGAAAGAGAGAGTGGGAGAGGGAGAGTAATAGAGAGATCCAAGTAGAGAGAGAGGGAGGGAGAGAGGGAGGGAGAGAGAGAAGTAGAAATAGAGAGAGAGGGAGTGAAGAGGGAGAGAGAGAGAGAGGGAGGGAGAAGGCTAGGGAGAGTGAAGTTGAGAAAGAAATGAGAATGAGAGAGGGACAGAGAGAGCGAGGAGAGAGAGAGAGAGGGAGAGAGGGAAAGAGAAGAGAAAAAAAAAAGAGAGGGAGAGAGATAGAGGTAGAAGTTGAAAGAAAGGGAGAGAGCGATAAGCAGAGAGATAGTAGTAGAGTGAGAAAGAGAGAGAGTTAGGTAGAGAGATAGAAGTAGAGAGAGAAAGAGAGAGAGAGAGAGAAGGTAGAGAGAGAGTGAGACAAAGAGAAGTAGAAACACAGAGAGAGAAAAGTAAAGAGAGGGATCAAAGTTGAAATTGAGAGTGGGAGAGAGAGAGAGAGACGTTGAGAGAAAAAGAGAGGGAGAAAAGTATAAAGAGGGAGAAAAAGTGAGAGAGAAGTAGAAAGAGAGTGAGAGAAAGAGAGAGAGAGAGTGAGAGTGAGTGAGAGATAAAGAGAAAGAAGTAGAAAGGAAGCGAGAAAACAAAACAGCTCAGAGGTAGAAAGAGAAAGAGAGAGAGAGAGAGTGAAAGAGAGAGATTGAGAGGGAGAGGGAGAGATAAGTAGCAAGAGGGAGAGAGGGAGAGAGAGCGAGAGAGAGAGAGGGAGATAAAGGGAGAGAGAATAGAAAGAGAGAGAGAGATTGAGAGTAGTAGAATGTGAGAAAGAGAGAGAGAAATTAGATAGGGAGAGTAGTAGAGAGTGAAAGAAATAGAGAGAAGTGGGAGAGAGAAAGAGAAGTAGAGAGTGAGAGTTTGAAAGAGAGAGAGAGAGAGAGAAAGAGAAAGACAGAGAACTAGAAAGAGAGGGAGAGATAAGTAGATAGAGAGAGCATTGTATAAAGAGAGAGGGAGTAAGAGAGAAAGACGTAGAAAGAGAGAGAACGGTAGAAAGAGAGAGAGAGGGAGAGATAGAAGTAAAAAGAGAGATCGAGAGAGGGAGAGAGAGAAGTGGAAAGAGAGAGAGAGGTGGAAATAGAGAAGTAAAAAGATAGAGAGGGGGAAGTAGAGAGAGAGGGAGAGAGAGAAAGAGTATGGTAGAAAGAGAGAGAGGGGGAGAGTGAGAGAGAAAGGGAGGGAAAGAGAGAGGGAGAGTGAGATAGGGAAAGAGAGAGTGAGAGGTAGAGAAAGGGAGAGAGGGAAAGAGAAGTAGAAAGAGAGAGAGGGAGCGAAGGAGCTAAAGAGAGAAAGAGAAGTAGAAAGAGAGGGAGAAAGAAAAAGAGAGAGTAAGAGAAGAGAGAAAGTGTCACACCCCAATTTTGGTCTAACCAGAATGGTGTGATGAACCACTAAAAAACCAACGGTTCAATCAGGATCTCAAATAGGCTATCCCCACGTTTTCCAAACTTACACACATCCGTAATCATAATCAGAGTAAATAGACAATAGCGGAAGTCTTATAATAAGATCAACTGAGAAACTAAATGATAATAATAATTTAATAGCAAATTATTCTGTATTCAACTGAGACATAAATATTAAATATCAAATACATGTCTGAATAAATCCAATAAAGAAACCTATAAAATATCTAATCAAATACACATGAGTTGCACTCGCAAGAGGAGTCGTGTGTATCCATTTCAGCTTCAGCTTCCATCGCCGCTACGTTCCCGTACACAGGCGCATTCACATAGTCTTTAACGGTATAACCTGCATCATCAACTAAAAATATTCGACGTCGAGGGGTGAGCACACAACACGGCTCAGTGAGTAGCCAAAACAATGTAACAATACATATGCATGCAAAAAGTCAATTTATATCTTTGGTCTTGGTATATAAGTTTACAGTATGCAATAGAAAGGTTTAGGTAGCCAAAGGTCGCGTTTATTGACTCCGCCTCTATACACGAGTGTGTGACGTTACCCGAAGATCATGTTTATCGTCAACTTACATGCACCCAATCATGAACATTATATAACAAAGGTTACGTTTATTGCTATATAGTGTCATACCAACACGTAAGCCCCTGTTAGCGAGTGCTGCAAACTGGGCTCGCGACTAACCAATACTAATGCCAAACAGTGTATCCAAGGCCTCACCCCAGCATCCCTCACAATGTCCATAGAGATAGAGCTAAGGCCCCCCAGTAGAGTCAAAGACTACAAGGACCGAGACCACCTCCCCTGATACTCTACGACATAATAGTTCTGTAAAGTAATGGCGATACGACGATGTCAATGCACAAGACTTGAGTTAGAGAAAGAGCTAAAGTGTTGAGACCCGCCAAAGGTTAACGTTTATTGACGTTCTCATCACACCTCCCCTGATACTCGCTCACATCAAGTACATCAACCACACACATATAAGCACATGCTTATTCCTATCATCATCATTATCATCATCATCATGTTATAAACAATAGAGTAAATATGCATGAACAAGTAATAGAAATATTGGATGACATCCTGTATGCACATTACAAACATATTCGCATAGAATCAAGCATGGCTTTGGACTCAAGAAATAGAAAATAGTTTGTTATTAACCAATTAGTTTAGAGTTCTGTTTCCTCACCTTAGCTTGCTATAAGATACTTTTCCAAGCTTTAGAATCACCTTTACAGTGTTATTGTATTGCTAGAAGCCCTAACAAAGTCGATAGAATTTAATTAGAATTTATTCGAAATTTAAAAACTACTCTGTTAACTGAGGGTCGATGCTAGGGTCGATGGGTCTATCGACCCTCCCCTCTTTCTGGACTTCCCGAATGCTGAGGGTCGATGGTCAGGAACACCTAGGGTCGGATGGTCATCAACCCTCGGTGTGACCGTCTGTGCACTTTGGTCAAATTTTCACTTTTTAGTCCATTCTTCGTGTTTGGGGTCCTATGGCTTGCTTCTACATTCCATTCAACATTCATTCCATGGTCTGAAACCATGTATAACCCACCAAGATAGCTTTCATGCACTTTCCTATGGTTTTCCATGAAAACCATAGATTGATGGTTTGGGTTTCTTCGAGATCACATTCTCAACAATAACTAACCTAAAGTCTGTAGAAACTCATGGAATTAGTACCCATACCTGAGAAGAATAATCTTTCTCTGCAAGTCTTCTCTTTTGGCTTAATTTCTCTTCCTTCCCTTTCTTCTTCCTCTTTCCTTCTCCTCTCTTTCTCTCAATTCGATTAGGGTTGTGAAAGGAGTGAAAGTGGCTTAGGGACGTCCTTTAAATAGAGTAGGAACATCCTAAAATAAGTCCCTTTGAGATTAGGAAAGAATCCAATCAAAAATCTAGAAATTTTCTAATTTCTATTTTCTGCGGTAACCGAGGGACGATGATCCCGTTGACCCTAGGGTATAAGTTGTCTGACCCACCCTTCAAAACTGAGGGTCTGACTTTCTGTTGGGAGGTCCGACCCTGCTTTAGCAGGGTATGCGACCCTTCCCCTATTTTAAGTGTTTTTGGGTCGATTTGATACCTGGGATCTCAATCTCATTCACGCCCTTGGTCCATTTGACTCGACCATAATGGGTAAACCTGGTTCAAGGTGGTAAGACTGGGTTAGATTGACACGGGTCATACAGAAAGGGAGCGAGGTAGTAACGGAGAGAGAGAGAGTAGAAAGAGAGTGTGATGGAAAAAAGCGGAAAGAGAGAGAGAAAAGTAGAAAGAGAGTGAAATAGAAAGAGAGGGAGAGAGAGAAAGAAGAAGAACAAAGAGAGAAAGAGAGAGAAAGAAAGAGAGAGAGAGAGGGAAAGAGGGACAAAGTTAAGTAGCGAGAGAGATCGAAGTAGAAAGAGAGAGAGAGAGAGAAAGAGTGAGAGGAAAAAGTGGAGGGAGTGAAATGAAGTGAGAGAGGTGAGAGAGAAAGGGGAGAGAGAGAGAGAGAAGTAAATAGAGAAAGAGAGAGAAGGATAAAGCGAGAGAGAGAGTGAGAGAGAGAAAGACGTAGAAAGCGAGAGAAGTAGAGAGAAAGAGAGAAGTAGAGAGGGGGAGAAGAGAGAGGGAGAGAAAGATAGAAAGTGAGAGAGAGGTAGGAAGAGAGAAAAGAGGGAGATCTAAGAGGGAGAGAGAAAGAAATAAAGTGAGGAAAAGGTGGAAAGAAAAAGATGGGGAGATAAAGACATAGAGAGAGAAGAAGAGAGAGAGAGAATTTGAAAGAGAGAGTGAAGTAGAAAGGGAGAAAGTTAAGTAGATGGAGCGAGAGAGAGAGAGAGTGAGAGAGAAAAGTAGAAAGAGAGAGAGAGAGACAGAGAGAGGAGAGATAGGGAGAGAGAGAAAATGAAAGAAGTAGAAAGAGAGAGAGGGATAGAGAGAGATAAAGGGAGGGAGGGAGAGTGAGGGAATGAGAGAGAGAGAGAGAGAGAGAGGGTGAGAGAAAAGTATAAAGAGACAGAGAGAGAGAGAGAAAGTAGTAAAAAGAGAATGAAAAAGAGAAATAGAAAGAGAAAAAGAAAAAGGGAGAGGGAGAGAGAGTGAGAGAAGAGAGATAGGGAGCGGGGTAGTAATAGAGAGGGAGAGTAGAAAGAGAGAGAGATGGAAAGAAGTTGAGAGAGAGAAAAGTAGAAAGAGAGAGAAAGAGAAAGAGTGGGAGAGAGCGAAAGATGAAATACAATGAGAGAGGGAGGGATGGAGAGAGAAATAATGAGGGTGGGAGAGGGAGAGGGAGAGAGATAGAGAGTTAAGTAGCGGGAGTGATGGAAGTAGAAGGAAAGAGGGACATAAAGAGTGAGAGGAGAAAGTAGAGGGAGAAAAATGAAATGAGAGAGGTGAGAGTGAAAGAGAGAGAGGGAGAGAGAGAGAGTGAGAGAGAGAGAAAAAAGAAAGAGAGAGAGAGAGAGAGAGAGTAAGAGAGAGAGAAGTAGAGAGAGGGAGAGGAGAGAGAGAGAAGAATAAAGGAAGAGAGAGAGAGAGAAGGTTGAAAGAGAGAGAGGGAGAGAGAGAAAGAGTGGGGTAGAAAGAGAGAGAGGGGGAGAGTGAGAGAGAAAGGGAGGGAAAGAGAGAGGGAGAGTGAGATAGGGAAAGAGAGAGTGAGAGGTAGAGAGAGAGGGAGAGAGGGAAAGAGAAGTAGAAAGAGAGAGAGGGAGCGAAGGAGCTAAAGAGAGAAAGAGAAGTAGAAAGAGAGGGAGAAAGAAAAAAAGAGAGTGAGGGAAGAGAGAAAGTGTCACACCCCAATTTTGGTCTAACCAGAATGGTGTGATGAACCACTAAAAAACCAACAGTTCAACCAGGATCTCAAATAGGCTATCCCCGCGTTTTCCAAACTTACACACATCCGTAATCATAATCAGAGTAAATACACAATAGCGGAAGTCTTATAATAAGATGAACTGAGAAACTAAATGATATTAATAATTTAATAGCAAATTATTCTGTATTCAACTGAGACATAAATATTAAATATCAAATACATGTCTGAATAAATCCAATAAAGAAACCTATAAAATATCTAATCAAATACACATGAGTTGCACTCGCAAGATGAGTCGTGTGTTTCCATTTCAGCTTCAGCTTCCATCGCCGCTACGTTCCCGTACACAGGCGCATTCACATAGTCTTTAACGGTATAACCTGCATCATCAACTAAAAATATTCGACGTCGAGGGGTGAGCACACAACACGGCTCAGTGAGTAGCCAAAACAATGCAACAATACATATGCATGCAAAAAGTCAATTTATATCTTTGGTCTTGGTATATAAGTTTACAGTATGCAATAGAAAGGTTTAGGTAGCCAAAGGTCGCGTTTATTGACTCTGCCTCTATACACGAGTGTGTGACGTTACCCGAAGATCACGTTTATCGTCAACTCACATGCACCCAATCATGAACATTATATAACAAAGGTTATGTTTATTGCTATATAGTGTCATACCAACAGGTAAGCCCCTGTTAGCGAGTGCTGCAAACTGGGCTCGGAACTAACCAATCCTAATTCCAAACAGTGTATCCAAGGCCTCACCCCAGCATCCCTCAGAATGTCCATAGAGATAGAGCTAAGGCCCCCCGGTAGAGTCAGAGACTACAAGGACCGAGACCACCTCCCCTGATACTCTACGACATAATAGTTCTGCTAAAGTAATGGCGATACGACGATATCAATGCACAAGACTTGAGTTAGAGATATAGCTAAAGTGCCGAGACCCGCCAAAGGTTAACGTTTATTGACGTTCTCATCACACCTCCCCTGATACTCGCTCGCATCAAGTACATCAACCACACACATACAAGCACATGCCTATTCCTATCATCATCTCATCATCATCATCATCATGTTATAAACAATAATGTAAATATGCATGAACAAGTAATAGAAATATTGGATGGCATGCTGTATGCACATTACAAACATATTCGCATAGAATCAAGCATGGCATTGGACTCAAGAAATAGAAAATAGTTTGTTATTAACCAATTAGTTTAGAGTTCTGTTTCCTTACCTTAGCTTGCTATAAGATACTTTTCCAAGCTTTATAACAACCTTTACAGTGTTATTGTATTGCTAGAAGCCCTAACAAAGTCGATAGAATTTAATTATAATTTATTCGGAATTTAAAAACTACTCTGTTAACTGAGGGTCGATGCTAGGGTCGATGGGTCTATCGACCCTCCCCTCTTTCTGGACTTCCCGAATGCTGAAGGTCGATGGTCAGGAACACCTAGGGTCGGATGGTCATCGACCCTCGGTGCGACCCTCTGTGCACTTTGGTCCAATTTCCACTTTTTAGTCCATTCATCGTGTTTGGGATCATATGGCTTGCTTCTTCATTCCATTCAACATTCATTCCATAGTCTGAAACCATGTATAACCCACCTAGATAGCTTTCATGCACTTTTCTATGGTTTTCCATGAAAACCTAACCATAGATTGATGGTTTGGGTTTCTCCGAGATCACACTCTCAACAATAACTAACCTAAAGTCTGTAGAAACTCATGGAATTAGTACCCATACCTGAGAAGAAAAATCTTTCTCTGCAACTCTTCTCTTTTGGCTTAATTTCTCTTCCTTCCCTTTCTTCTTCCACTTTCCTTCTCCTCTCTTTCTCTCAATTTGATTAGGGTTGTGAAAGGAGTGAAAGTGGCTTAGGGATGTCCTTTAAATAGAGTAGGAACATCTTAAAATAAGTCCCTTTGAGATTAGGAAAGAATCCAATCGAAAATCTAAAAATTTCCTAATTTCTATTTTCTGCGATAACCGAGGGTCGATGGGAGGGTCGATGATCCCGTCGACCCTAGGGTATAAGTTGTCCGACCCTCCCTTCAAAACTGAGGGTCTGACTTTCTGTTTTGGTAGGTCCGACCCTGCTTAGCTGGGTATGCGACCCTTCCCCTATTTTAAGTGTTTTTGGGTCGATTTGATACCTGGGATCTCGATCTCCTTCACGCCCTTGGTCCATTTGACTCGACCGTAATGGGTAAACTAGGTTCAAGGTGGTAAGACCGGGTTAGATTGACACGGGTCTTACAATCCCCCCAACTTATAAAAATTTTGTCCTCGAAATTGTACGTACCTTCTGAATCAAATAAATGAGGGTATTGCTTCCACATAGCATTTTCTTCTTCCCCTGTAACCTCTTCCATGTCTCTAATTTTCCATGTAACCTTAACATAGTAGATATCTCTGTTGCGTAGACGTTGAACCTTTCGGCTAGTGATTTCTGTTGGTGTTACTTCAAATGTCAAATCATCAGTCAATTCTGGCAAATCTACTGTCAAAACATGCGTTGGGTCTTTGACATACTTCTTCAACAAGGAAATATGAAATACGTCATGCACACTTGACAAAGATGGTGGTAGTGCTAACTGATAAGCTACTTTTCCGCGCTTAGCTAGAATTTCATACGGCCCGACATATCTTGGACTTAGCTTCCCTTTCTGTCCAAACCTCTTCAATCCTCGCATAGGCGATACTTTCAAAAATACTTTATCACCTACGGCGAACTCCAGATCTCTTCGTCGAGTATCTGCATATTGCTTCTGACGGTTCTGAGCTGTTTTTACTCTTTCCTTGATGATGTCGACCACTCGACAAGTCTCTTCAACAAATTCTGGTCCAACAATACTACGTTCTCCAACTTCATTCCAAAACAAGGGAGTTCGACACTTTCTGCCATACAGTGCTTCATAAGGTGACATCTGTATAGTAGCCTGATAGCTGTTATTATAAGCGAACTCGATCAATGGTAATCTTTCATCCCATGATCCCTTGAAATCAATTACACATGCTCGTAGCATATCTTCTAGATCTGAATGGTACGCTCTGATTGTCCATCTGTCTGTGGGTGGAATGCAGTACTGAACTTCAACGTTGTACCCATAGCCTTTTGCAATCCTTCCCAAAATTTGGAAGTAAATCGTGGATCTCTATCCAACACAATACTTTCTGGAACACCATGTAATCGAACAATATTATCCACATACAGCTTTGCTAACCTTTCTAGTGTATACTGAGGTCGAATAGGTATGAAGCGAGCTGTTTTAGTCAGACGGTCCACAATCATTCAAACTACGTCAGCTACTCGAGGAGTCAATGATAGTCCCGTGACGAAGTCCATAGTGATGCAGTCCCATTTCCATAATAGTTCCGGTAATGGCTGCAACAGTCCAGCGGGTCTTTGTCGTTCAGCCTTTACTTTCTGACAATTTAGGCATTGAGACACGAACTTGGCTACATCTGCTTTCATTCCCCTCCACCAATATAGTTTCTTCAGATCATGATACATTTTTGTACTTCCAGGATGTATTTAATAGATGGTGGTATGGGCTTCTTTCATCCGTCGGTGTCTAATGTCCATACTTTCTATTTCAAGTACACGTATTCTTCCTTTGTATTTCAGTACTTTCTTGTCATCCAAGGTGAACTCAGGGTTAGTCCTACCTTTCTCAATATCTTCTTGTACTGTTCTCAGATAAGGATCTTATTTGATAGCTGTCTTCACTCCATCCACTATATCCGGTATAATCTTCAATGCCGCGAACATATTCGAAAACCGATGAATAAACCCTTGGTTGGCTGATTCATCCGTTGTATCTATCACATATTGCTCGTTGCCGTGATTAAACACCATTCCGTTGGTACACATTGTTGCAGTCGTGCGAACTTCTCCTTGAGATTTTATCATTGCTTTTCTGCTCAGTGCATCCTCTACCACGTTCGCCTTTCCCGGATGATACTGGATATCACAATCATAGTCTTTCAATAATTCCAGCCATCTTCTTTGTCTCATATTCAACTCTTTCTGATTAAATAAATAAGTAAGACTTTTATGGTTCGACTTAATCTGGAATTTCTCCCCGTATAGGTAATGTCTCCATATCTTGACAGCATGTACTACTGCCGCTAACTCCAAATCATGAGTGGGGTAATTTTTCTCATGTACCTTCAACTGTCTCGAGGCATACGCAATTACTTGCTCTCCTTGCATAAGCACACATCCCAATCCCAGTCCCGACGCATCGGTGTATAAGGTAAACGTCTGTCCTGGAATAGGAATAATCAAAATCGGAGTGGATATCAATCTGGTTTTTAGTGTTTGGAAACTCTTCTCACAGTTTTCGGTCCACACAAACTTTTCACCTTTTTTAGTCAAACCGGTGAGAGGTACGGCAATCCGAGAATAGTCTTCTACGAATCTCCGATAATAACCAACTAGACCCAGAAAACTTCTGATTTCCGAAACGCTCTTTAGTGCTTCCCACTTTTCAATAGCCTCAATCTTGCTGGGGTCCACTTTGATTCCTTCAGCGGATACTACATGGCCTAGGAATGCGACTTCACTTAGCCAAAACTCGCACTTTAAAAATTTTGCATATAGCTTATCTTTCCTTAAACGCTGTAGGGCTGCGTTTAGGTTCTTGATATGGGTTTCCTTGTCCTTGGAATATACCAATATGTCATCAATGAATACTATAACCGATGTATCCAACATATCGTGGAATACTTGGTTCATAAGTTCCATGAACGTTGCCGGTGCATTATTTAATCCGAAAGACATCACCAAAAATTCATAGTATCTGTATCTGGTCCTGAAAGCTATCTTTGGAATATCACCTTCTTTAATCTTCAACTGATGATAGCCCGATCGAAGATCGATCTTAGAAAATACTTTTGCCCCTTGTAACTGATCGAACAAGTCATCGATCCGAGGTAGTGGATATCGATTCTTGATTGTCAGTTTATTCAACTCTCGATAGTCGATACATAATCGAACGCTACCATCCTTCTTCTTTACGAACAACACTGGCGCGCCCCGTGGAGATATACTGGGTCGAATATAACCCTTGTCCAGTAGTTCTTGTAGTTGCACTTTTAATTCCTTCAGTTCCATAGGAGCCATTCTATAAGGTGCTTTTGATACGGGTGCGGCTCCAGGTATCAGGTCTATTACAAACTCTATGGCCCGGTCGGGTGGTAATCCTGGTAGTTCCTCCGAAAATACGTCAGGGTAATCCCGCACGACGTCAATGTCTTCCATTCGTGGTGCTTCCTTGGTTAGGTCGACTACTGATACTAGATACCCGACTGCTCCCTTCTCAAGGAACTTCTTAGCCTTTAATGCTGAAAGTTTGAGCTTGCGTCTCCGGGGAAGTTTGGTTCCCGAGAAACTGAATTCTGCCCCTTCTTTGTCTTTGAACGTTAGCTTCTTTTCGGCGCATAACAAATTTGCAGAATGCCGAGCTAACCAGTCCATTCCCAAGATGACATCAAAGTCTACCATCTCAAGTTGTTTCAAGGTTGCATCTAAGGTCTACTCTCCAATGAGAACTAGACATGGTCCATAACCCTTCTCTAGTTCCACTTCTAACCCCATCGGTAACCGTACAAGTAATTTGTAGTCTAATGTTTTGATGGGTAATTTTGTCTTCTTTTCAAATGACACAGATATAAATGAATGAGTAGCTCCGGAATCGAAGAGTACTCTGGAGGGTACGCCATTTATAGGTACAATACTTGTGATTTATCTTTACTTAGTCTACATGCTCATTCACTGTAATCATAACTTTGAAAGGTTTCAATCATACCTGTGACCACATCGGGTGATGCGGCCGCATCCTCGGACGTAACAGCATATACACGTCCCTGATGGAATTGCTTCTTTGGCTTAGGGCACTCCCTTTCCATATGTCCCGGCTGGTTGCAGTTAAAACACTTCAGGACTTCAGAGTTTGGCTTTGGCTGTGGTTGAGCTGCTGGAGTAGTCTTGGTTGCAGCAGTAAAATTCTGAGGACAAAAAGGCTTATATGTCTTGTTATTGCCTCCGTTGTAAGAATTTCCGACTGGCCTTTTGATGCCTTTGTTCTGAGTAAAATAACTCTCCTTCTGGCTCGATTCAATCACTCGAACAATCTGGACAGATTCATTATATATTTTCTTCTCTAAGCCCAGAACATGTTCTCTGATGCTTCCTCTCAGTCCCGTAACGAACCTACGGGTTTTGGTTTCTTCTTCTTGCATGCTAGCCGGTTCAAAGAAGAACAGCTCTTCGTAGCGCTGTTGATATGAGTCTATAGTCATCTGTCCCTGGTACAAGCTCAGGAACTCTTTCTCCATCGAATCTCTGAAGCTTCATGGAAAATATTTCTCAAAGAATGCTTCTTTATATATAGTCCATGTCAGTAGGGCGTGCTTGGTCCGTAAATATGTCTTCGTGGATTTCCACCAATGGTGTGCGTCACCCTTGAGCATAAAAGTGGCACATAGTACTTTCTCTTCCTCTGTAATAGTCATCATGAGGAAGTTTCTCTCCATCTCGTCTATCCAGTGTGCTGGCCACAATGGATCAAACGGCTTGCCGTTGAATTCTCTGGGTTTCATCTTCAAAAATATCTCCACTAGTCGGGAGTGGTCCAGCTGATTTTGGGGGTTTGCCCCAAACATGTTGGGTGGATACTGGTAATTCCCTTGAACTGCTTCCGGTACCTGCACTGGAATCTGTGCAGCCGGTTGTTGAGATGTCTGATGAGCTGGGTGGTTACCCACCGGGGCTGCACTGGCTTGTCCAGTGTGCATGGGTGCGACCTGAGTGGCTTGAAACATAATTCCCATGGCAACCTGCATCTGAGCCTGTGCGTGTTGCATCTGCTGCAGCTACTGTGCCAGGTTCATCACCACTGTTGCTAGCTCTGGTGGTGGAGGTGGAAAATTTGTAGGGTTTGCCGGTTCTGGATTTTTCAGTGCGTAGTTATTCTCTTGACTAGTCTCCTCCACTGGTGGTGGTGTTGGGACTGCATTTCGGGTCTGCCGGGTCACTCTACGTCCAGACATAATTCCTTTCGCTAATTTGTGGTGCTTGTAAATCATCAAATAGGTTAGAAGTCATTTATATTTCATGTAAGCACACTAACCAATAATCAATTCCAATTCTAGCTCATTTTATAAAAAAAAAATGCTGTCTTTTCTATGCAGGGTCGATGGTGAGGGTCGCTGGTATGTCCGACCCTTAGTTTCGGATCCTGGGAATGACCTGTTCTTCCCGAGAGCTGAGGGTCGATTCGAGGGTCGATGGGAGGGTCGATTCGAGGGTCGATTGTGCTAGTCGAATTGTCCGACCCTCGGACCAAAAATCAGATTTTTAATATCCGATTCTGGGTCATTTCTCACTATTCCTCCTCCATTTCGACTCCTCTCTCCTCTCTGAGTTGCTACAGTGCTACTCTATTGTTTTGGATCGGTTTGACTCCGGTTTTCGACGTCCACGTCATCACTACAGGTATGTCTTCCCATTTTTACCTGTTTTTAGGTTTCCATTTCTAGGACTTCGCACATTTAACTTGTATTTTCCAAATTAAACTTTTTCCAACCGTAAAAATTCGATTTTTATTGGGGGCTTTTGTTATTGTTGTCTCGAGGAAGGAAAGCCCTCAAAAATTTTTGAGTTTCATCGGTTGGTTATCGAGAAACTTGAAATTTTCTCTTTTTGCCCTAATTTATCGGAATTTTTTATTTTTCTTGAATTTCTTCAAATTGAGCTTCGTCAGTTAAAATATCCTACTGTATGTGGGTTGTAGGATATGTTTTAGCCTACGTAAGTTCTCATGCCCACTTGAATGGTGAGAAATGGGGCTTTATGGTCAACTTACGTCGTTATTACATCAAATTTTGGATTTTTATCCTATTAACTCCTTGTTTTCCTTTCCTTTCTTATTTTGCAGATACCATGGCTCGTACTAAGGTACCCAGAGTGCGTGATCCACTTCGCTTCTGTTCGAATGAAGCTGAGGCACAGTATGCTGACTATGCCCGTAAGAAAGTGGAAGGGGGTCGCATGGTGAACTTGGCTGAGCTAGCCTTGTTCAATGTAGAGGGAGCATTTGGTGATATGGGGTGGCTCCCTGTCATCACATACGACGCGTGCACATGTCCAGATTTGGTTCGCCAGTTCTATTGTAATCTCCAGGTGGTGGGGAATTACAATGACGTTTAGCATGGTCAGGAGTTACGCATCACCAGTTACGTCAAGGGGGTGCACATTTCCTTTGATTATCGGCAGCTGGCCGATCTGCTGGGCATTCCCTATGATGGCCCCATGGTGTACTGTGCGCCGGGAGACCCACAGTTTGTTGAGATGCAGATGAGGGCAGAGATCGACAACCAGTTGCTCCGTCTTGATCGTTGACAGATGAGAGCCTGTTACTTGCGTCCAGCTCCATGGGTCTTCTGTAAGATTATTCAGCATAATCTGATCCCGCAGAGTGGGCACTATGAGAGGGAGTCTCAGCTAACCCAGTTCCTGATATACAGTATATGCACTCGACAGCCCGTCTACCTTCCATACATCATCATGCGGACCATAATTAGTGCTACATTGTCCGGTCATAGGGGTAATCTACCCTATGGACGCATGATTACAGTGCTACTGACCCGTCTGGGGGTAGATCATGTAGATGAAAAGATCCAGGAGAAGACCTTCTCGTCGCCTCTAGATTGGGAGGCTATCTGCAAGATGGGGCTGCGAGATGCGGAGGTTAGTGATGAGGAGAGGAACGTGATGGTGCGCCCTCACACTCGGGTCGAGATGGTTGATGCTGAGGCTGCTGCTGCTGCTGCTAGAGCTCGTGTGGATCCGGTCGACGATGACGATCGTATGTATATGGACGTCAACTCGATACCACCGCCTTCACCTACACATGCAGCTGGAGTTGGTACTTCTTCTGCGGTAGCTCCTGCACCTGAGGCTGGTCCTTCCCATTCGGCTGATCCTTCACTTCCACCTTCAGCCATGATGGAGATGCTGCAGGAGATCAGGGATGCTCAGCGCAGATCTGATCTGAGGATGGATGAGCTGTTGGCTGCTCAGCACGCATCAGACGCGCGGATGGGAGAGCTCCTAGAGGTGCAGCGTGCGACTGATCAGAGGATAGCCGGTCACACAGCTAGTCTACAGACGACCCAGACTCAGATAACCTGGTTGACTAGAGTCTATGATGAGGACTACGACAGAGACCGTGAGGCACCACCTCCTCCTTCGCCTCCTGCTTCTTGATTGTACCTTCATTTCCTTGTACTTCAGAGTAACTGTCTAGGTTGTGGACTGTACTCTGCTTTAGTTATGTATATACGTTTTGTTTCTCTCACTCATTGTATGTAACTTGTTTTCCCTTTAATAGATGCATTATTCTCTTTTTAAATTTGGTCTCAATCATCACTTATGCTTACAGTGTGTTTGTATTAAAGCTTTTAATTTATCCTATCTCATTTCACAATTGGGTTGAATGTATGCTAGTTCAGCGGACAAGGCCTGAGATGCTCTGATACCCCAATTTTGGTCTAACCAGAATGGTGTGATGAACCGTTAAATAACCAATGGTTCAACCAGGATCGCAAATAGGCTATCCCTGCGTTTTCCAAACTTACACACATCCGTAATCATAATCAGAGTAAATACACAATAGCGGAAGTCTTATAATAAGATGAACTGAGAAACTAAATGATATTAATAATTTAATAGCAAATTATTCTATATTCAACTGAGACATAAATATTAAATATCAAATACATGTCTGAATAAATCCAATAAAGAAACCTATAAAATATCTAATCAAATACACATGAGTTGCACTCACAAGAGGAGTCGTGTGTATCCATTTCAGCTTCAGCTTCCATCGCCGCTAGGTTCCCGTACGCAGAGGCATTCACATAGTCTTCAACGGTATAACCTGCATCATCAACTAAAAATATTTGACGTCGAGGGGTGAGCACACAACACGGCTCATTGAGTAGCCAAAACAATGCAACAATACATATGCTTGCAAAAAGTCAATTTATATCTTGGGTCTTGGTATATAAGTTTGCAGTATGCAATAGAAAGGTTTAGGTAGCCAAAGGTCGCGTTTATTGACTCCGCCTCTATACACGAGTGTGTGACGTTACCCGAAAATCACGTTTATCGTCAACTCACATGCACCCAATCATGAACATTATATAACAAAGGTTACGTTTATTGCTATTTAGTGCCATACCAACACGTAAGCCCTGTTAGCGAGGGCTACAAACTGGGCTCGCAACTAACCAATCCTAATGCCAAACAGTGTATCCAAGGCCTCACCCCAGCATCCCTCACAATGTCCATAGAGATAGAGCTAAGGCCCCCCGGTAGAGTCAAAGACTACAAGGACCGAGACCACCTCCCCTGATACTCTACGACATAATAGTTCTGCTAAAGTAATGGCGATACGACGATGTCAATGCACAAGACTTGAGTTAGAGAAAGAGCTAAAGTGTTGAGACCCGCCAAAGGTTAACGTTTATTGACGTTCTCATCACACCTCCCTTGATAGTCGCTCGCATCAAGTACATCAACCACACACATACAAGCACATGCTTATTCCTATCATCATCATTATCATCATCATCATGTTATAAACAATAAAGTAAATATGCATGAACAAGTAATAGAAATATTGGATGGCATGCTGTATGCACATTACAAACATATTCGCATAGAATCAAGCATGGCATTGGACTCAAGAAATAGAAAACAGTTTGTTATTAACCAATTAGTTTAGAGTTCTGTTTTCTCACCTTAGCTTTTTATAAGATACTTTTCCAAGCTTTAGAATCACCTTTACAGTGTTATTGTATTGCTAGAAGCCCTAACAAAGTCGATAGAATTTAATTAGAATTTATTCGAAATTTAGAAACTACTCTGTTAACTGAGGGTCGAAGCTAGGGTCGATGGGTCTATCGACCCTCCCCTCTTTCTGGACTTCCCGAATGCTGAGGGTCGATGGTCAGGAACACCTAGGGTCGGATGGTCATCGACCCTCGGTGCGACCCTCTGTGCACTTTGGTCAAATTTTCACTTTTTAGTCCATTCTTCGTGTTTGGGGTCCTATGGCTTCCTTCTACATTCCATTCAACATTCATACCATGGTTTGAAACAATGTATAACCCACCAAGATGGCTTTCATGCACTTTCCTATGGTTTTCCATGAAAACCATAGATTGATGGTTTGGGTATCTTCGAGATCACAGTCTCAACAATAACTAACCTAAAGTCTGTAGAAACTCATGGAATTAGTACCCACACCTGAGAAGAATAATCTTTCTCTGCAACTCTTCTCTTTTGGCTTAATTTCTCTTCCTTCCATTTCTTCCTCCTCTTTCCTTCTCCTGTCTTTCTCTCAATTCGATTAGGGTTGTGAAAGGAGTGAAAGTGGCTTAGGGACGTCCATTAAATAGAGTAGGAACATCCTAAAATAAGTCCCTTTGAGATTAGGAAAGAATCCAACCGAAAATCTAGAAATTTCCTAATTTCTATTTTTTGCGGTAACCGAGGGTCGATGATCCCGTCGACCCTAGGGTATAAGTTGTCTGACCCACCCTTCAAAACTGAGGGTCTGACTTTCTGTTGGGAGGTCCGACCCTGCTTAGCTGGGTATGCGACCCTTCCCCTATTTTAAGTGTTTTTGGGTTGATTTGATACCTGGGATCTCAATCTCATTCACGCCCTTGGTCCATTTGACTCGCCCATAATGGGTAAACCTGGTTCGAGGTGGTAAGACTGGGTTAGATTGACACGGGTCATACAGAAAGGGAGCGAGGTAGTAACGGAGAGAGAGAGAGTAGAAAGAGAGTGTGATGGAAAAAGCGGAAAGAGAGAGAGAAAAGTAGAAAGAGAGTGAAATAGAAAGAGAGGGAGAGAGAGAAAGAAGAAGAACAAAGAGAGAAAGAGAAAGAAAGAAAGAGAGAGAGGGAGAGAGAGAGAGAGAGGGACAAAGTTAAGTAGCGAGAGAGATCGAAGTAGAAAGAGAGAGAGAGAGAGAAAGAGTGAGAGAGGAAAAAGTGGAGGGAGTGAAATGAAGTGAGAGAGGTGAGAGAGAAAGGGGGAGAGAGAGAGAGAAGTAAATAGAGAAAGAGAGAGAAGGATAAAGCGAGAGAGAGAGAGTGAGAGAGAATGACGTAGAAAGAGAGAGAAGTAGAAAGAGAGAGAGAAGTAGAGAGGGGGAGAAGAGAGAGGGAGAGAAAGAAAGAAAGTGAGAGAGAGGTAGGAAGAGAGAAAAGAGGGAGATCTAAAAGGGAGAGAGAAAGAAATAAAGTAAGAAAAAGGTGGAAAGAGAAAGATGGGGAGATAAAGACATAGAGAGAGTAGAAGAGAGAGAGAGAATTTGAAAGAGAGAGTGAAGTAGAAAGGGAGAAAGTTAAGTAGATGGAGTGAGAGAGAGAGAGAGAGTGAGAGAGAAAAGTAGAAAAAGAGAGAGAGAGAGACAGAGAGAGGAGAGAGAGGGAGAGAGAGAAAATGAAAGAAGTTGAAAGAGAAAGAGGGATAGAGAGAGATAAAGGGAGGGAGAAAGAGTGAGGGAATGAGAGAGAGAGAGAGAGGGTGAGAGAAAAGTATAAAGAGACAGAGAGAGAGAGAGAAAGAAGTAAAAAGAGAATGAAAAAGAGAAATAGAAAGAGAGAAAGAAAAAGAGAGAGGGAGAGAGAGTGAGAGAAGAGAGATAGGGAGCGAGGTAGTAATAGAGAGAGAGAGTAGAAAGAGAGAGAGAGGGAAAGAAGTAGAGGGAGAGAAAAGTAGAAAGAGAGAGAAAGAGAAAGAGAGGGAGAGAGCGAAAGAAGAAATACAATGAGAGAGGGAGGGATGGAGAGAGAAATAATGAGGGTGGGAGAGGGAGAGGGAGAGAGAGAGAGAGAGAGAGTTAAGTAGCGGGAGTGATGGAAGTATAAGGAAAGAGGGACATAAAGAGTGAGAGGAGAAAGTAAAGGGAGAAAAATGAAATGAGACAGGTAAGAGTGAAAGAGAGAGAGAGAGAGTGAGAGAGAGAGAGAGAGAAAAGAAAGAGAGAGAGAGAGAGAGAGAGAGAGAGAGAGAGAGAGAGAGAGAGAGAGAGAGAGAGGGAGAGGAGAGAGAGAGAGAAGAATAAAGCAAGAGAGAGGGAGAGAGTGAAAGAGAGAGAGAGAAGTAGAAAGAGAGAGAAGTAGAGAGAGGGAGAGAGAGAGAGAGAGAAAGAAAGAAAGAAAGTGAGAGAGAGGTAGAAAGATAGAGAGAGGGAGATGAGAGAGAGAGAGAGAGAGAAAGAAAGAAAGTGAGAGAGAGGTAGAATGAGAAAGAGGGGGAGAGATAGAGAAGTAGAGAGAGGAAGAGAGAGAGGGAGTGAAGTAGAAAGGGAGAAAGTGGAGTAAAGGGAGAGAGAGGGAGAGAGAGAGAGAGAGAGAGAGAGAGAGAGAAAGAGAGAGAGAGAGAGAGAGGGAGAGAGAGAGAGAGGAAAAGTGGTAGGGAGAGAATGAGAAGTAGAAACAAAGAGAGGGAGAAAGAGAAAAAGAGCGGGAGTGAGAGAGAAAAAGAGCGAGAGGGGGAGAGAGAGAAGAGAGAGGGAGAAAGAAGCAGAAAGGGAGAGAGATAAGTAGAAAGAGAGAGAGAGAGAGAGAGAGAGAAGTTCAGTGAGAGAGTGTAAAGTAAAAAGAGAGAGAAAAAGTAGGAGAGAGAGAGAGGGAAGGAGAAGGCCAGAGAGAGTGAAGTAGAGGGAGAAAGAAAGAGAGAGAAGAGGGAGGGAGACAGAAAAGAGAAGTAGATGGAGAGAGATAGAAGTAGAAAGAGAGAGGGAGAGAGAGAGAGGTAGAGAGAGATCGAAGTAGAGAGAGAGGGAGAGAGAAAAGTAGAGAGAGAAAAGTTGGAATAAAGAGAGAGGGAGAGAGAGAGGGTGGAAAAAGTGGAGGGAGAGAATTGTAATGAGAGAGGTGGAACAGAAAGAGAGAGGGTGAGAGAAGAAAGAGAGAGAGGGAATGAGAGAAGTGAAAAGAGAGAGAAGAATAATGCGAGAGAGAGAGTGAGAGAGAACGACGTAGAAAGTGGGAGAAGTAAAGAGAGGGAGAAGAGAGAGAGAGAAAGAAAGAAAGTGAGAGAGGGGTAGAATGAGAGAGAGAGGGAGATCAGAGAGTGAGAGAAAGAATGTAAGTGAGAGAGAGGTAGAAAGAGAAAGAGGGGGAGGGAGAGAGAAGTAGGGAGAGAGAAAGAAAGAGAGAGAGTTAGAAAGAGAGAGTGATGTAGAAAGCGAGAAAGTGAAGTAGAGGGAGAGAAGAGAGAGAGACAGATAAAGAGAGAGGGAGTGAGAGAGAGCGAGGGAAAGTGGCAGGGAGAGAATGAGACGTAGAAACAGGGAGAGGTAGCAAGAGAAAAAGAGAGGGAAGTGTGAGAGAAATAGAGCGAGTGAGGGAGAGAGAGAAGAGAGAGGGGGAGAGAAGTAGAAAGGAAGAATGAGAAGTAGAAAGAAAGAGAGAGAGAGAAGTAGAGTGAGAGAGAGAAAAGTAAAAAGAGAGAGAGAAAGAGAAAGTGGGAGAGAGAGAGAGAAAGAGAGAGAGAAAGAAGAAGAACAAAGAGAGAGGGGGAGATAGAGAGAGAAGTTGAAAGAGAGAGAGAGAGAGAGGGTGGGACAAGGCCAGAGAGAGTGAAGTAGAGAGAGAATGAAAGAGAGAGAAGAGGGAGGGAGACAGACAAAGAGACGTAGTAGGAGAGAGATGAAGTAGAAAGAGAGAGAGGGAGAGGGAGAGAGATTGAAGTAGAGAGAGAGGGAGAGAGAGAAAGTAGAGAGAGATGTAGAAATTATCGGAGGGAGAGAAGAGGGAGAGAGAGGGAGGGAGAAGGCTAGGGAGAGTGAAGTAGAGAGAGAGAGGGAAAGAGAAAGGGAGAGAAGAGGGAGAGAGAGAGAGAGAGAAGAGGAACAAAGAGAGAGAGAGACAGATAGAGAGAGAACTTGAAAGAGAGAGAGATAACCAGGGAGAGAGAAGTAGAGAGAGAAAGAGAGAGAGAGAAAAGGGAGAGAGAGTGAGACAAAGAGAAGTAGAAACAAAGATAGGGAGAAGTAAAGAGAGAGATCATAGTTGAAAGCGAGAGTGGGAGAGAGAGGGAGCGATGTTGAAAGAGAAAGAGAGAGAGAGAAAAGTATAAAGAGAGAGAAAGTGAGAGAGAAGTAGAAAGAGAGAGTGAGAAAGAGAGAGAGAGAGAGAGAGAAAGAAGTAGAAAGGCAGAGAGAAAAAGAAAGAGATAGAGGTAGAAAGAGAATGAGAGAGAGAGAATGAGAGGGAGATTGAGAGGGGGTGAGAGAGAGATAAGTTGCAAGAGGGAGAGAGGAAGAGAGAAAGAGAACTTGAAAGAGAGAGAGGGAAGTAATGAGAGTGAAAGAGGGAGGGAGAGAGAGAGAGTAGTGGAAAGAGAGTGGGAGAGAGTGAGAGTGAGAGAGAGAGAGAGAGAAGTAGAAAGAGAGGGAAATTAGAGAGGGAGAGTAGTAGAGAGTGAAAGTAATAGAGGGAAGAGAAAGAGAGAAAGAGATATAGAGAGTGAGAGATTAAAATAGAGAGAGGGAGAGGGAGAAGGAGAGAGAGAGAACTAGAAAGAGAGAGAGAAAGAGATAAGTAAATAGAGAGAGGGAGAGAGAAGTTAAAAGAGAACGAGAGAAAGAGAGAGAGAGAGAGAGGGAGAGGGAGAGGGAGAGAAAAGTATAAAGAGAGAGGGAGTGAGAGAGAAAGACGTAGGAAGAGAGAGAGGTAAAAAGAGAGAGAGGGAGAGAGAGAAGTAAAATGAGAGCTCGAGAGAGGGAGAGAGAAAAGTGGAAAGAGAGAAAGAGAGGGAGAGAGAGAGAGAAAATAGAGAGAGAGAGAGAGAGAAAATTAGAAAGAGAGAAAAAGAGAGAGTGATAGAGAGAAGTAGAAAGTGAGAATGAGAGAGAGAAATTAGAGAAGGAGAGTAGTAGAGAGTGAAAGAAATAAAGAGAAGAGAGAGAGAGAAAGAGAAGTAGAGAGTGAGAGATTAAATGAGAGAGGGAGAGAGAGAGAACTATAAAGAGAGAGAGAGAGATAAGTAGATAGAGAGAGAGAGAGAGAGAAGTTAAAACAAGGAGAGAGAGAGAAGTTAAAAAAAAGAGAGAGAGAAGTAGAAAGAGAGAGGGAGTGAGAGGGAAAGTCATAGAAAGATAGGGAGGGATAGGGAGAAGTAAAAAGAGAGATCGAGAGAGGGAGAGAGAGAAGTGGAAAGAGGGAGAGAGAGAGAGAGAGTGGGAGTGAGAAGAAAGAGAGAGCGAGAGGGGGGAGAGAGATGTAGAAAGGGAAAGAGTGAGAGGGAAAAGTAGAGAGTGAGGAAGAGAGAGAGAGAGAGGGAGAAAGAGAGAGAAGTAGAAAGATACAGTGGGAGAAGTAGAGAGAGAGAGGGAGAGAAAAGGGATAAATAAATCAATCAAATGAAAGAGTTGATGAAAAAAGAATGCGTGCTCTAGACCATACTAAAAAATATCAACTCTGGGTAGCGAGAGCATTTAACAAAAAGGTTCACCCTCGACAGCTGCAAGTTGGAGACCTAGTGCTGAAAGAACAGAGGGCACCATTTCATGATCCACGGGGCAAGTTCAAGCCTAATTGGAGTGGCCCCTTTACCATCACAGAAATTCTTCTCGGAAAAGCCGTCAGATTGGTGGATCTTGATGGGGAAGAGTTGCGTTATTTGACGAATAAGGACCACGTGCGCCAAGGAGGTGGCGAAGGAAGTGAAGTTCCATAGGTCATATGGCACGAGATTGTGCTACTGATCGAGGTAGGCCCGAGCAAAATCGGCCTTACCTTGACCTATTTTTTTTTCCCAGGTGTTTGAGCTGATTATGGAGTTTAGCTCCAGACGGTGGGCCCCGCAAACTGGGAGAGATCCAGATTTCTCCAAGGGGTTTTGAATAAGACGACCTTTTCTTTTCATTTTTTTCTTTTTCATATTGAATAAGTAATAAGAATGAGAGGTGTTAAGCTTTTTATCATCCTGGCGTCGAGCTATTTTTCCGCAGGACCTCCCCTACAGTATCGTCACCGCAGTAGAGTTTAACCACCTGGGGAGATAAAGAAATAGATTGAACGGAACAAGGTGTGTACCGCCCTCGAAAGGGAAGAGGAAAAAAATTACAAATTTAATTCCATACAAATTATCTATCATATCATAATTATTTATTATATCATATAAATTAATACAATATTACATAATTACATACCATAAAGAGAGGGAGAGAGTGAGAGAGAAAGGGAGGGGAAGATGGAGGGAGAGGGAGAGAGAGAGAAAGAAGTAGAAAGACAGAAAAAAAGAAAGAGAGAGAGAGAGGTAGAAGGAGAAAGACAGAGAGATTGAGAGGGGGAGAGGGAGAGAAGTAGCAAGAGGGAGAGAGGGAGAGAGAGAGATGGAAGTAATGAGAGTGAGAGTGGGAGGGAGTGAGAGAGAAGTAGAAAGAGAAAGAGAGAGAGTAAGAGAGAAGAGAGAGAGAGAGAAGTAGAAAGAAAGAGAGAGGGAGATAGAGAGAAGTAGAAAGTGAGAAGGAGTGAAGGAAATTAAAGAGGGAGAGAAGTAGAGAGTGAAATAAATAGAGAGAAGAGAGAGAGAGAGAGAAAGAGAAGTAGAGAGTGAGAGATTAAGAGAGAGAAAGAGAGAGAGAGAAGGGGAGAGAGAGAACTAGAAAGCGAGAGTGATAAGTAGATAGAGAGAGGGAGAAAGAGAGAAGTTAAAAGAGAGAGAGAGAGTGAGAGAAAAGTATAAAGAGAGGGGGAGTGAGGGAGAAAGACATAGAAAGAGAGAGAGAGAGGTAGAAAGAGAGAGAGGGAGAGAGAGAAGTAAAAAGATAGATCAAGATAGGGAGAGAGAGAAGTAAAAAGAGATATCAAGATAGGGAGAGACAGAAGTAGAAAGTGGGAGAGAGGGAGAGAGAAAAAGAGAAAAAGATATTGAGAGAGATAGAGTGAGATAGCGAGAGAGATAGATGTAGAAAGGCAAAGAGAAAAAGAAAGAGAGAGGGAGAGGTAGAAAGAGAAAGAGAGAGAGAGAGAGAGAGAGAGAGAGAGAGAGAGAGAGAGAGATTAAGAGGGGGAGGGAGAGAGAAGTAGAAATATGGAGAGAGGGAGAGAGAACTTGAAAGAGAGAGAGAGAGGGAAGTAATGAGGGTGAGAGTGGGAGGGAGAGAGAAGGAAGTGGAAAGAGAAAGAGAGAGATAGTGAGAGATAGGGAGAGAGGAGAGAAAGAGTGATATAAAGAGAGAGAGAGAGAGAGAGAGAAGTAGAAAGAGAGAGAGAGATAGATAAAGAGAGTGAGAGAGAGAAAAAGAAGTAGAAGGGCAGAGAGAAAAAGAAAGAGAGATAGGGAGAGAGTGGTAGATAGAGAAAGAGAGAGAGAGAAAGAGAAGGAGATTTAGAGGGGGTAAGAAAGAGAGATGTAGCAAGAGGGAGAGAGGGAGAGAGGGAGAGAGGGAGAACTTGAAAGAGAGAGAGGGAAGTAATGAGAGTGAGAGATGGAGGGGGAGAGAGAGAGAAGTAAAAAGAGAAAGGGAGAGAGTGAGAGAGAGAGAGATAGAGAGAGAAGTAGAAAGAGAGAGAGAGAGATAGAGAGTAGTAGAAAGTGAGAAAGAGAGAGAGAAATTAGAGAGGGAGAGTATTAGAGAGTGAAAGAAATAGAGAGAAGAGAGAGAGAGAAAGAGAAGTAGAGATTGAGAGATTAAAAGAGAGAGAGGGACAGAGAGAGAACTAGAAAGAGAGAGAGAGATAAGTAGACAGAGAGGGACAGAGAGAAGTTAAAAGTGAGAGTGAGAGAGAGAGAGAGAAAGAGAAAGAGAGAGGGAGAAAAAAGTATAAAGAGAGAGGGAGTGAGAGAGAAAGACATAAAAAGAGAGGGAGCGGTAGAAAGAGAAAGAGAGGGAGAGAGAGAAGTAAAATAAAAGAACGGGAGAGGGAGAGAGAAGTGGAAAGTGAGAGAGAGAGAGGGAGAGAGAGAGAGAGAGAGAGAGAAGAGAGAGAGGGGGAGAGAGGGGAGGGAGGGAGGAAAAAGTTGAGGGGAGAAATGAAATGTGAAAGGTGAGAGAGAGAGAGAGAGAGAGATATAGAAGAGAGAGGGAGTGATAGAGGGAGAGAGAGAGAAGTAGAAGGAGAGGGAAAGAGAGAGAGTAATAGAGAGAAGTAGAAAGTGAGAAAGGGAGAGAGAAATTGGGGAGGGAAAGTAATAGAGAGTGAAAGAAATAGAAAGAACAGAGAGAGAGAGAAAGAGAAGTAGAGAGTGAGGGATTTAAAGAGAGAGAGGGGGAGAGAGAGAACTAGAAAAGGAGAGAGATAAGTAGATAGATAGAGGGAGAGATAGAAGTAGAAAGAGAGAGAGAAAGAGGGAGAGAGAAGATAGGGAGAGAGGGAGATAGAGAGAAAGAGAGAGGGGGAGAGAGATGTAGAAAGAGAAAGAGAGAGAGGGAAAAGCAGAGAGAGAGGAAGGGAGAGAGGTAGAAAGAGAGAAAATTAGAAAGATAGAGAGGGAGAAGTAGAGAGAGAGAGGGAGAGAGAGAGAGAAAAAAAAGGAAGTAGAAAGAAAGAGAGGGAGACAATGAGAGAGAATGCGAGGGAGAGAGAGGGGGAGATAGAGAGAGAGCGAGAGAGAGAGAAAGATAGAGAGAAAGAAAAAGTGAGAGGGTAAGAGAGTGAGAGAAGAGAGAGAGGGAGCGAAGAAGTAATAGAGAGAGAGATTAGAAACAGAGAGATACACAAAGAGGGAGAGAGAGAGAGAGAGAGAGAGAGAGAGAGAGAGAAGTAGAAAGGCAGAGTAAAATAAAGAGAGAAGAGAGAGAGAGGAAGAGAAAGAGAGAGAGAGAAAGAGAGAGAGAGAGATTCAGAGGAGGAGAGAGAGAAGTAGCAAAAGGGAGAGAGGGAGAGAGAGAACTTGAAAGAGTGAGAGAGGGAAGTAATGAGAGTGAGAGAGGGAGGGTGTGAGAGGGAAGTTAAAAGAGAAAAAGAGAGAGTGAGAGAGAGAGAAGAAAGTGAGAGAGATAGAGAGAGAAAAGTAGAAAGAGAGAGAGAGAGTAGAGATAGAGAAAAGTAGAAAGTGAGAAAAAGTGAAAGAAATTAGAGAGGGAGAGAAGTAGAGAGAGAAAGAAATTGAGAGAAAAGAGAGAGAAAGAGAAGTATAGAGTGAGAGATTAAGAGAGAGAGAGAAAGGGGGAGAGAGAGAGAACTAGAGAGCGAGATAGATAACTAGATTGGGAGAGGGAGAGAGAGACGTTAAAAGAGAGAGAGGGAGAGAGAAGAGAGAGAGCGAGACAGAGAGAGGAAGAGAAAAGTATAAAGAGAGAGGGAGTGGGGGAGAAAGGCGTAGAAAGAGAGAGAGAGAGGTAGAAGGAGAGAGTGGAAGAGGGAGAAGTAAAAAGAGAGATCAAGAGAGGGAGAGAGAGAGTAGAAAGATAGAGAGAGAGAGAAAAAGAGAAAGAGAGAGAAAGATAGAGAGAGGGAGAGTGAGAGAGAGAAAGAAGTAGAAAGGCAGATAGAAAAAAGAAAGAGAGAGAGGTAGAAAGAGAAAGGGTGAGAGAGAGAAGGAGAAAAAGATTGAGAGGGGGAGGGAGAGTGAAGTAGCGATTGGGAGAGAGGGAGAGAGAGAGAGAGAACTTGTATGAGAGTGAGAGGGAAGTATTGAGAGTTAGAGTGGGAGGGAGAGAGATGGAAGTGGAAAGAGAAAGAAAGAGAGTGAGAGAGAGAGAGAGAAGAGTGAGAGGGAGATAAAGAGAGAGAGACAAGTGGAAAGGGAGAGAGAGATATAGAGAGTAGTAGAAAGTGAGAAAGAAAGAAATTAGACTGGGTGGCAAGTAGAGTGTGAAAGAAATAGAGAAAAGATAGAAAGAAAGAGAAGTAGAGAGTGAGAGATTAAGAGAGAGAGAGGGAGAGAGAGAGAAAACTAGAAAGCGAGAGAGATAAGTAGATTGAGAGAGGGTGAGAGAGAAGTTAAAAGAGGGAGAGGGAAAGAGAGAGAGAGAGAGAGAGAAAAATTTTAAGGAGAGTGGGAGTGAGGGAGAAAGACGTAGAAAGAGAGAGAGAAAAGTGAAAAGCGAGACCAAGAGAGGGAGAGGGAGAGAGAGATGTAAAAAGAGAATGAGAGAGGGAAAAGTAAAGAGAGGAAAAAAGGGAGAGGGAAAAAGAGAGGGAAGTAGAAAGATTGAGAGGGAGATGTAAAGGGAGAGAGGGAGAGATAGAGAGAGAAAGAAAGAGAGGGAGAGAGTGAGAGAGAAATGGAGGGAGAGAGAGAGAGGGAATGAGAGCGAGAGATAGAGAGAGAGGGGGAGAGAGAGAAGTGGAAAGAGAGAGAGAGGTAAAGAGAGAAAGAGAAATAGAAAGAGAGAGAGAGATAAAAAGAGGGAGGGAGAGAGAGTAAGAGAAGAGCGAGAGGGAGAGAGGAAGTAACAGAGGGAGAGAGTAGAAAGAGAGAGTGAGAGGGAAAGACGTAGAGAGAGAGAAAAGTAGAAAGAGAGAGAGAGAGAAAGAGAGGGAGAGAAAAATAATAAGAACAAAGAGAGAGAGACAAGGGGATAGAGAGAGAGAGAGAGAGAGAGAGAGAGAGAGAGAGAGAGAGAGAGAGAGAGTTAAGTAGTGAGAGAGGTCGAAGTAGAAAAAGAGAGAGAGAGAGAGAAAGGGTGTGAGAAGAAAAAGTGAAGGGAGAGAAATGAAATGAGAGTGGTGAGAAAGAGAGAGAGAGAAGAAAGAGATAAAGATGTGAAAAAAGAGAGAGAGAGAGAGAGTGAAGAATAAAGTGAGAGAGAATGAGTGAAAGAGAGAAAGTCATAGAAAATGGGAGAGAAGTAGAAAGAGAGAGAAGCAGAGAGAGGGAGAGGAGAGGGAGAGAGAAAAAAAGAAAGTAAGAGAGTGGTAGAAAGAGAAAGAGGGGAGAAAGAGAAGTAGAGAAAGAGGGAGAGAGAGAGAGAGAGGTAGAAAGAGAGAGTGAAGTAGAAAGGGAGAAAATGAAGTTTAGGGAGAGAGAGAGAAAAAGAGGGAAGTAGAAAGAGAGAGATAGAGAGAGATAGATTGAGAGAGGGAGAGAGAGAGAGGGAGAGGGAAAGTGGCAGGGAGAGAATGAGAAGTAGAAACAGGGAGTGGGAGAAAGAGAAAAACAAAATGAGTGAGAGAGAGAAAGAGCGAGAGAGGGAGAGATAAGTAAAAAGATAGAGAGGGAGAAGTTGAGAGAGAGAGTGAGAGAAAGAAGGAAGTAGAAAGAGAGAGAGCGGGAGAAAATGAGAGAGAGAGAGAGGGAACGAGAGAGAGAGATAGAGAGAGGGAGATAGAGAAGTAGAAAGAGAGAGAGAGAGGGGTAATGAGAGAGAGAAGTAGAAGGAGAGAGATAAAGAAAAAGAGAGGGTGAGAGAGTGAGAGAAGAGAGAGTCGAAGGAGAGAGAAAGGGAAAGAAGTAGAGAGAGAGGAAAGTATAAAGAGAGAGAAAGAGAAAGAGAGGGAGAGAGAGAAAGAAGAAGAACAAAGAGAGAGAGAGAGAGAGGGATAGAGAGAGAATGAAAGTGAGAGAGAAAGAGAGAGTTAAGTTGTGAGAGAGATCGAAGTAGAAAGAGAGAGAGAAAGAGTGAGAGAGGAAAAGTGGGGGGAGAGAAATGAAATGAGAGAGGTGAGAGAGAAAGTGAGAGAGAGAGAGAGAGAAGTAGAAAGAGAGAGAGAGTGACAGAGAGAAGTAGAAAGTGAGAAAGTGAGAGAGGAATTGGAAAGGGAGAGTAGTAGAGGGTGAAAGAAATAGACAGAAGAGAGAGAAAGAAAGAGAAGTAGCGAGTGAGAGATTAAAAGAGAGAGAAAGAGGGAGAGAGAGAACTAGAAAGAGAGAGAGATATGTAAATAGAGACTGGGAGAGAGAGAAGTTAAAAGAGGGGAGATAGAGAGAGAGAAAGAGAGAAAAGTATAAAGAGAGAGGGTGTGAGAGTGAAAAAAGTAGAAAAAGAGAGAGTGGTAGAAAGAGATAGGGAGAGAGAGAAGTAAAAAGAGGGATCGAGAGAGGGAGAGAGAGAAGTGGAAAGAAAAAGAGGGAGAGAGAGAGAAAGAGAGAGAGAGAGATGATAGAGAGAGAGAGTGGGAGAGAGAGAGGGAGCTCTAGAGAGATGTGGAAAGAGAAAGAGAGAGAGGGAAAGTAGAGAGAGAGGAAGAGAGAGAGTAGAAAGAGAGAAAAGTAGAAAGACGTAGGGGGGAAGAAGAGAGAGAGGGAGAGAGAGGAAGAGAGAAAGAAAGAAGTAGAAAGAGAGAGCGGGAGAGGGTGAGAGAGAAAGGGAGGGAGAGAGGGAATGAGAAATAGAGAGAGATAGAGAGAGAGGGAGAGGTAGAGAAGTAGAAAGGGAGAGAGGGAGAGGTAAAGAGAGAAAGAGAAGTAGAAAGAGAGAGAGAAAGAAAAGAGAGCGGGTGAGAGAGTAAGAGAAGAGAGAGAGGGAGCGAGGAAGTAACAGGGAGAGAGAGTAGAAAGAGAGAGAGAGAGAAAGAGAGAGAGACAGAGAGAGAGGGAGAGAAAGAAGTAGAAAGGCAGAGAGAAAAGAAAAAGAGAGAGAGAGAGAGAGAGAGAGAGAGAGAGAGAGAGAGAGAGAGAGAGAGAGAGAGAGAGGTAAAAAGATAAAGAGAGAGAGAGGGAGATTGAGAGGTGGAGACAGAGAGAAGTAGCAAGTGGGAGAGAGGGAGAGAGAGAAAGAACTTGAAAGAGAAAAAGAGGGAAGTAATGAGAGTGAAAGAGGGAGGGAGAGAGAGAGAAGTGGAAAGAGAAAGAGAGAGAGTGAGAAAGAGAGAGAGATGGAGAGAAGTAGAAAGTGGGAAAGAGAGAGAAATTAGAGAGGGAGAGAAGTAGTGAGTGAAAGGAAGAGAGAGAAGAGAGAGAGAGAAAGAGAAGTAGAGAGTAAGAGATTAAGAGAGAGAGAGAGAGGGAGTGAGACATAACTAGAAAGCGTGGAAGAGATAAGTAGATAGAGAGAGGGAGAGTGAAGTTAAAAGGGAGAGAGAGAGAGTGAGAGAAATGTATAAAGAGAGTGGGAGTGAGGGAGAAGGATGTAGAAAGAGAGAGAGAGGTAGAAAGAGAGAGAGGGAGACAAAGAAGTAAAAAGAGAAATCAAGGGAGGGATAGAGAGAAGTAGAAAGAGAGAGAGAGAGAGAGGGGGAGAGAGAAGTAGAAAGATAGAGAGAGAGAGTGTGTGTGGGAGAGAGAGAGATGTAGAAAGAGAAAGGGAGCGAGGCAAAAGTAGAGAGAGAAAGAGAGAGTGGCAGAAAGAGAGAGTAGTAGAATGATAGAGAGGGAGAAGTAGAGGGTGAGAGCGAGAGAGGGAGAAAGAAAGGGAAGGACGAGTGAGAGAGAAAGGGAGGGAGAGAGAGAGGGAGAGAGAGGGAAAGAGAGAGAGAGAGAGAGAGAGAGAGAGAGAGAGAGAGATAGAGAGAGTGGGAGAGAAAAAAGTTGAAGGAGGGAGAGAGAGAGAGGTAAAGGGAGAAAGAGAAGTAGAAAGAGAGAGAGTGAGAGAGAGAGAGAGAGAGAGAAAGAGAGAGAGAAAGTGAGGGAGAAAGAGTGAGAGAAGAGAAAGAGGGAGCGAGGAATTAACAGAGGGAGAGAGTAGAAAGAGAGAGAGGGAAGGAAAGAAGTAGAGAGAGAGAGAAAAGTAGAGAGAGAAAAAGAGAAAGAGAGGGAGAGAGAAAAAGAAGAAGAATAGAGATGGAGAGATAGAAAGAGAGTGAGAGAGAGAGAGTTAGTGAGAGAGATCGAAGTAGAAAGTGAGAGAAAGAGAGAGAGAGAGAGAGAGAGAGAGAGAGAGAGGAAAAAGTGGAGGGAGAGAAATGAAATGAGAGAGGTGAGAGGGAAAGAGAGAGAGAAGAAAGAGAGAGAGGGAGAGAGCAAAGTAAAAAGAGAGAGAGAGAGAGAGAAGAATAAAGCGAGAGAGGGCGTAACAGAGAAAGAAGTAAAAAGAGAGAGTTATGTAGAAAGAGAGAGTGAAGTAGAGAGTGAAGTAGAGAGAGGGAGAAGTGAGTGAGAGACAAAAAGAAAGAAAGTGAAAGAGAGATAGAAAGAGAGAGAGAGAGGGAGATGAGAGAGAGAGAGAGATAGAATGATAGTGGGAGAGAGGCAGAAACAGAATGAGGGGGAGAGAGAGAAGTAGAGAGACAGGAAGAGAGAGAAAGGGGTAGAAAGAGAGAGTGAAGTAGAAAGTGTGAAAGTGAAGTAGTGGGAAAGGGAGAGAGAGAGAGACTGATGGAGAGAGAGACTAGTAGAGAGAGAGGGAGAGAGAGAGAGAGAGGGAAAGTGGCAGCAGAGAATGAGATGTAGAATCAGAGAGAGGGAGATAGAGAAAAAAGAGAGGGTGTGAGTGAGAGAAAGAGCAAGAGTGGGAGAAAGAAATAGAAAGGGAGAGAGAGAGAGAGAAGTAGAGTGGGAGAGAGAAAAGTGAAAAGAGAGAGAAAGTGAAAGAGGGAGAGAGAGAAAAAGAGAGAGAATGAAGAACAAAGAGAGAAAGAGAGAGAAGTTGAAAGAGAGAGAGAGGGGGTAGGAGAAGTTCAGAGAGAGTAAAGTAGAGAGAGAAAGAAAGAGAGAGAAGAGGGAGGGAGATAGACAAAGAGAAGTAGGAGAGAGATGAAGTAGAAAAAGAGAGAGGGAAAGAGAGAGAAGTAGAGAGAGATTGAAGTAGAGAGAGATCAAAGTAGAGAGGGAGATAAAAGTAGAGAGAGGGATGCAGAAATAGAGAGAGAGAGAGAGAGAAGAGGGAGAGAGAGAGAGTGAGGGAAAAGGCTAGGGAGAGTGAAGTAGAGAGAGAGAAAGAAAAAGAGAGAGGGAGAGAGAGCAAGAGATAGAGGGAGAGATAGAAAGAAAAGAGGAACAAAGAGAGAGAGACAGAAAGAGAGAGAAGTCGAAAGAGAGAGAGATAAGTGGAGAGAGAGAAATAGAGAGAGAGAAAGAGAGAGAAAAGGGAGAGGGAGAGTGAGACAAAGAGAAGTAGAAACAAAGAGAGATCAATGTTGAATGCGAGAGTGGGAGAGAGAGAGGGAGAGAGAGAGATGTTGTGAGAGAAAGAGAGAGAAATGTATAAAGAGATAAAGTGAGAGAGAAGTAGAAAGAGAAAGAGAGAAGAGAGAGAGAGAGAGAGAAAGATAGAGAGAGAGTGAGAGAGAGAGAGAAAGAAGTAGAAAGGTAGACAATAAAAGAAAGAGCGAGAGAGAGCTAAAAGAGAGAGAGAGAAAAAGAGAGGGAGATTGAGAGGGGGAGAGAGAGAGATAAGTAGCAAGAGGGAGAAAGGGAGAGAGGGAGAGAGGTAGGGAGAGAGAGAGAAGTGGAAAGAGAAAGAGAGAGAGTGAGAGGGAGAGAAGTAGAAAGAAAGAGAGAGAGAGAGAGAGAGAGAGAGAGATAGAGAGATAGAGAGATGTAGAAAGTGAAAAAGAGGGAGAAATTGGAGAAGGAGAGTCGTAAAGTGTGTAAGAAATAGAGATAAGAGAGAGAGAAAGAGAAGTAGAGAGAGAGAGGGAGAGAGAGAGAGAACTAGAAAGAGAGATGGAGATAAGTAGATAGAGGGAGGGATAAAGAGAAGTTAAAGGAGAGAGAGAGAGAGAGAGAAAAGTATAAAGAGAGAGGGAGTGAGAGAGAAAGACATAGAAAGAGAGAGAGGTAGAAAGAAAGAGGGGGAGAGAGAAGTATAGTGAGAGATTGAGAGTGGGAGAGAGAGTACTGGAAAGAGAGAGAGAAGAGAGAGAGAGAGAGGGAGAGAGTGGGAGAGAGGGAGAGAGATAGATGTAGAAAGAGAAAGAGAGCGAGAGGAAGAGAGAGAGAGGTAGAAAGAGAGAGAAGCAGAAAGATAGAGAGGGAGAAGTTGAGAGAGAGAGGGAGAGGGAGAGAGAAAGAAAGAAGTAGAAAGAGAGAGAGAGGGGGAGAGAGTGAGAGAGAAAGGGAGGGAGAGAGAGAGGGAGAGAGAGAAGGAATGAGAGAGAGAGAGAGAGAGATAGAAGGAGGCAGAGAGATAGAGAAGTAGAAAGAGAGAGAGAGAGAGAGAGGTAAAGAGAGAGAGATGTAGAATGAGAGATAAAGAAAAAGAGAGAGGGTGAGAGAGTGAGAGAAGAGAGAGTAGAAAGAGAGAGAGAAGGAAAGAAGTAGAGAGAGAGAAGTAGAAAGAGGGAGAAAGAGAAAGAGAGGGAGGTAGAAAAAGAAGAAGTACAAAGAGAGAGAGGGATAGAGAGATAATAAAAGAGAGAGAGAGGGAGTTAAGTTCTGAGAGGGATCAAAGTTGAAAGAGAAAGATAAAGAGTGAGAGAGGAAAAAGTGGAGGGAGAGAAATGAAATAAGAGAGGTGAGAGAGAAAGTGAGGGAGAAGTAGAAAGAGAGAGAGAGTGATAGAGAGAAGTAGAAAGTGAGAAAGGGAGAGAAATTAGAGAGGAAGAGCAGTAGAGAGTGAAAGAAATAGAGAGACGAGAGAAAGAGAGAGAAAGAGAAGTAGAGAGTGAGAGATTAGAAGAGAGAGAGAGAGAGAGAGAGAGAGAGAGAGAGAACTAGAAAGAGAGAGAGATATGTAGATAGAGAGTGGGAGAGAGAGATAGAGAGAGAAAGAGAGAAAAGTACAAAGAGAGAGGGAGTGAGAGATAAAGACATAGAATTAGAGAGAGAGGTAGAAAGAGAGAGAGGAAGAGAGAGAAGTAAAAAGAGAGATTGAGAAAGGGAGAAAGTGAAGTGGAAAGAAAGAGAGGAAGAGAGAGAGAAGATAGAGAGAGAGGGAGAGAAAGAGAGAGAGGCGGAGAGAGATGTAGAATGAGAAAGATAGAGGGAAAAGTAGAGAGAGAGGAAGAGAGAGAGTAAAAAGCGAGAGAAGTAGAAAGATAGAGATGGAGAAATAGAGAGAGAGAGAGAGGGAGAGAGAGGGAGAGAGAAAGAAATAAGTAGAAAGAGAGTGAGAGAGAGAGAGAAACGGAGGGAGAGAGAGGGAATGAGAGAGAGAGATAGAGATAGAGGGAGAGAGAGAAAAGTAGAAGAGAGAGATAGAGAGAGAGAGAGAGAGGTAAAGAGAGAAAGGGAAATAGAATAAGAGAGTGAAAGAAAAAGGGAGAGGGTGAGAGAGTGAGAGAAGAGAGAGAGAGAGTGCGAGGAAGTAACAGGGAGAGAGATAGAAAGAGAGAGAGAGAGAGAAAGAGAAAGGGAGAGAGAGAAAGAATTTGAGGGATGGAGAGAAAGAAGTAGAAAGGTAGAGAGAAAAAGAAAGAGAGAGAGAGGTAGAAAGAGAAAAAGAGAGAGAGAAAGAGACATTGATAAGGGGAGAGTGAGAGAAGTAGCAAGAGGAATAGAGGGAGAGAGAGAGAGAGAGAGAGAACTTGAAAGAGAGAAAGAGGAAAGTAATGAGAGTGAGAGAGGGAGGGAAAGAGGGAGAGAAGTGAAAGGAGAAAGAAAAAGAGAGAGAGAGAAAGAGAGAGAGAGATAGAGAGAGAAATGTAGAAAGAAAGAGAGGGAAATAAAGAGAAGTAGAAAGTGAGTAAGGGAGAAAGAAATTGGAGAGGAAGAGAAGTAGAGAGTGAAAGAAATAGAGAGAAGTAGGGAGTGAAAAAGAGAAGTAGAGAGTGAGAGATTAAGAGAAAGAGAGAGAAAGGGAGTGAGAGAGAACTAGAAAGCAAAGAGAGATAAGTAGATAGAGAGAGGGAGAGAGAAGTTAAAAGAGAGAGAGAGAGTGAGATAAAAGTATAAAGGGAGAGGGAGTGAGGGAGAAAGACGTAGAAAGAGAGAGAGAGAGGTAGAAAGAGAGAGAGGGAGAGAGAGAAGTAAAAAGAGATAGAGAGAAAAAGAGAGAGAGAGAGAAAGATGAAGAGAGAGTGAGAGAGAGTGAGAAAGAAGTAGAAAGGTAGAAAGAAAAAGAAAGAGAGGTAGAAAGAGAAAGAGAGAGAGAAAGAGAGAGAGATTGAAAGGGGGAGAGAGAGAGAAGTAGCAAGAGGGACATAGCAAGAGGGACAGAGGGAGAGAGAGAGAGAGAACTTGAAAGAGAGAGAGAGGGAAGTAATGAGAGTGAAAGTGGGAGGGAGGGAGAGAAGTGGAAAGAGAAGGAGGGAGAGTGAGAGAGAGTGAGAAAGAAGAGAGAGAGAGAGAGAGAGAGAGCGAGAGAAGTAGAAAGAGAAAGAGAGAGAAGTAGAGGGAGAGAGGGGGGAGAGAGAGAAAAAGAAATAGAAGGGGAGAGAGAGAAAGGGAGGGATAGAGAGGGAGAGGGAATAAGAGAGAGACTAAGAGAGATAGAAGTAGAAAGAGAAAGAGAGAAAGAGTGGTAAAGAGAGAAAGAGAAGTAGAAAGAGAGAGAGAAAAAGAGGGAGGGAGAGAGACTGAGAGAAGAGAGAGTGGGTACGAGGAAGTAATAGAGGGAGAGAGTAGAAAGAGAGAGAGAGGGAAAGAAGTAGAGAGAGAGAAAAGTTGAAAGAGAGAAAGAGAAAGAGTGAGAGAGAGAGAAATAAGAAGAACAAAGAGAGAAAGAGAGAGAAACAGAGAGAGAGTTAAGAAGTGAGAGATATCAAAGTAGAAAGAGAGAGAGAGAGAGAGAAAGAGAGAGAGAGAGAGAGAGAGAAAAAGAGTGAGAGAGGAAAAAGTGAAGGGAGAGAAATGAAATGAGAGAGGTGAGAGGGAAAGAGAGAGAGAGAGAAGAAAGAAAGTGAGAGAGAGAAGTAAAAAGAGAGACAAAGAGAAGAATAAAGTGAGAGAGTGAGTGGGAGAGAGAGAAAAAGACGTAGAAAATGATAGAGAAGTAGAAAGAGAGAGAGAAGTAGAGAAAGGGAGAAGAGAGAGAGAAAGAAAGAAAGTGAGAGAGAGGAAGAACAAGAGAGAGAGAGGGAGATGAGAGAGAGAGAGTGAAAGAAAGAAAGTGGGAGAGAGAGGTTGAAAGAGAAAGAAGGGGAGATAGAGTAAAGTAAAGAGAGAGGAAGAGAGAGAGAGAGGTAGAAAGAGAGAGTGTAGTAGAAAGTGGGAAACTGAGGTAGAGGGAGAAAGAGAGACAGATGGCGGGAGAGGGAGAGAGAGAGAGAGCAAAAGAGGCAGGGAGAGAATGAGAAGTAAAAACAGAGAGAGGGAGAAAGAGAAAATGAGAGAGAGTGAGAGAGAAAGAGTGAGAGGGGGAGAGAGAAAAGAAAGAGGGAGAGAAAAGTAGAAACAAAGAGAGAAAAGTAGAAAAAGAGAGAGAGATAGAAGTAGAGTGAGAGAGAGAAAAGTAAAAAGTGAGAGAAAAAGAGAAAGTGGGAGAGAGAGAAAAAGAGAGAGAGAGAGAGGTGGGAGAAGGTCCGAGAGAGTGAAGTAGAGAGAAAAAGAAAGAGAGAGAAGAGGGAGGGAGACAGACAAAGAGAAGTAGAAGGAGAGATTAAGTAGAAAGGGAGAGAGGGAGAGAGAGAGAGAGAAGTAGAGAAATCGAAGTAGAGGGAGAGTGAGGGAGAGAGAAAAGTAGAGAGGGAGATGTAGAAATAGACGGAGGGAGAAAAGAGGGAGAGAGAGAGAGAAGGCTATGGAGAGTGAAGTAGTGAGAGAGAGATAGAGAAAGAGTGAGAGAGGGAGAGAGAGAAGAGGAACAAAGAGAGAGAGAGAGAGATAGAGTGAGAAGTTGAAAGAGAGAGAGAGATAAGTAGATCGAGATATAGAGAGAGAAAGAGAGAGAGAATAGGGAGAGAGAGAGTGAGACAAAGAGAAGTAGAAACAGAGAGAAAGAAGTAAAGAGAGAGATCAAACTTGAAAGCGAGAGTGGGAGAGAGAGAGAGAGAGAGAGAGAGAGAGAGATGTTGATAGAGAAAGAGAGAGAGAAAAGTATAAAGAGAGAGAAAGTGAGTGAGAAGTAGAAAGGAAGAGAAAAAGAGAAGAGAGAGAGAAAGATAGAGAGAGAGTGAGAAAGAGAGAGAGAAAGAAGTAGAAAGGCATAGAGAAAAAGAAAGAGAGAGAGAGAGAGGTAGAAAGAGAAAGATAGAGAGAGAGCGAAAGAGAGGGAGATTGAGAGGGGGAGAGAGAGAAGTAGCAAGAGGAGGAGAGGGAGAGGGAGAGAGAGAGAGAAAACTTGAAAGAGAGAGGCAAGTAATGAGAGTGAGAGAGGGAGGGAGAGAGAGAGAAGTTGAAAGAGAAAGAGAGAGAGTGAGAGAGAGAGAGATAGAGAGAGAGAGAGAAGTAGAAAGAAAGAGAGAGAGAGAGATAGAGTGAAGTAGAAAGTGAAAAAAAGAGAAAGTGTCACAACCCAATTCTGGCTGAACCAAAAGTGTGAGTGAACCGCCACTGAACCAATGGTTCACACCAGGTTCTCAAAAAGACCGTGTCCACTCATACAAACCATTGCACATAACCACAATCAAAATTTAATAAATACAGCGGAAGTCTTAAATTAAATGAACTGAGTAATCTATTGATAAATTTAAATAAAATATTCAATTGTTCAAATACCCAAAACTTAAGTGAATATCTTTACATCAAATGTATTCCAACAGAAAATAAGTAAAACAATTTAAATCAAATCCTAGAGGTACACGCAGAAAGGGCACTCGCTTGAAGCATCATGCTCGTCCTCTCCTGCTTGCACGTCCAAAGCAGCCACGCCTCCGTACACTGGAGCGTTCATGTTATCCTCCACCGAATAACCTACATCAACATCTAAAAATAGTGTGTACATAAGGGTGAGCTCACAACTTAGCTCAGTAAGACAATCAGACAATGCAATAAACATATGCATGAGTAACATTCACATCATGGTCTGATTTTAAGTTTGCAAGGTTCTATAGAAAGGATTGGCGGCCACCGCACCTCTATACACGAGTGTCTGAAGTTGCCCAATGGATCACACACCAGTGTCGTCCCACATGCACCCTATCATGGAATAGAGATAGAGCTAAGGCGTCCGGATCAAACACCGCCAACACCTCCCTTGATACTCTACCCATACCAACATGTAAGCCCCTATTGGCGAGGGCTTGCAAACTGGGTTCGCAACTAACCAATCCTATATGTCATCACAGTAGGCCCTGTCCCAACGTAGCTCCCTACGGCATAGAGATAGAGCTAGACTCTAGTGGCCAGGCCGGAGACCACAGTGCCACTTCCTCCCCCTGATACCCTACCCGCACCAAGCATGCTAAGACAGAATGATACGAAAGGTGCTAGTTTGAGGAATGATCCCAGACCTTCAGTCCTTCCCATTCCACACACCAACGAAAACAATCACATGCCTAACAGTTATATCCTAGCATAGTGAGTATGCATGAACAATAATAATAACTGAAAGTAAAAGATGACATGCGAGTATGCACAAACATCATACCACAGAATCATGGTTATTAGCAACGATTTACTGTTTATTAAATTATTAGGGTTTAGGTCCGATTCCCTTACCTGACGCTTTTTTGATAGCTAGCACCGCGTCAACGTATCCAAACTTGCTATCACAAAGTCCTACACAATGTTAGGGTTGTATTAGAATAGTTTTCTTAAGATTTACGTTGGTCAAAAAACCAACTGGGTCAAAAACACTCTTTACAGAGTAGACCGGTCACAGGTACCGGTCGCAGCACTGTGGGGAAAACCTACGACCGGTATGGTTGACTGGTCCCCACAGACCAGTCCCCAGGAGGTACTGGTCGCAGTACCGGTCGCATAGAGTGCGACCGGTATGGTGGACCGGTATGTCTCCGGAAGACCATACGCTTGGTTCTCGCCTTCCGTCGGTCACCCCCTATTGATCTTAAAGTTTCTCCTACACATTTTAGGTCTGAATATTGAGTTAGAGTTGTTTCCAACTCCATTCAAGTCCTAGCCTTGGTGATCTTTGACTTAAAACTTGAATCTAGGGTTATCGACTAATTTAGGATTTGACGGCAAAATAGGGTTTAGATCAATACCTCGCTTTGCATGGTATTGATCCAACTACAACTAACCATCCTAGAATACTTATTGTAGAAGAAGGTTTAAGCACTTACCGTTGACTTGCGGTAATGTGTTCTTCGTCTAACGACAATGGCAGCTCTTCCCTCTCCTTCCTTGCTTCTTCTCCCTCTTTAGCCTCTTTTTCCTCTCTAGGGTTTGTGAGAATCAATGGAAGAGATTTTAGGAGGTTTAAGGGTCCTTATATAGACCAGGATTAGGTTTAGGAAGCCTCCTAACATTAGGAAAGTCCTTCGGTTTGAAATTTGGAAAGTGGGACCCGTAGAGATCCGTTTCTGGATCCATGTTGCGCAGGCCATACCGATTGACCATCGACCGGTATGAAGTTTTTAATACTTGAATTGGTCTGATTGGTCCAATTTCATACATGGTTGTCATTCACTCGTCCCGTCTAGTCCAGTGATGATTGGAAGACCTGTTACGACATGAAACAAGGTTTAGATCGAGTTCATGGAGTACGGGTCTTACAACTCCCCCACCCTTAAAAGAAATTTCATCCCCAAAATTTGCATGTAGGTTTCACAACTCCCCCACCCTTAAAATAAATTTCGACCTCAAAATTTGAACGTACCTTGGTCGTCGAAAAGGTTAGGGTATTCTTTGCGCATTGCGTTCTCCTCCTCCCAAGTAATTTCTTCTACATCTTGGCTTTTCCAATGCACTTTCACATAGTGGATATCCTTGCTTCAGAGATGTTGTACTTTTTGGCTTGTGAGCATCACAGGTACAACTTCAAACGTCAAGTCTTCTGTCAAGTCTGGTGGGTCTGCTGTCAAGATGTGCGATGGATCCCTGACGTACTTCTTCATTAAAGAAACATGGAACACATCATGAACGCCTGACCTGGATGGTGGTAGAGCCAGTTGATATGCCACATTACCATGTCTGGTCAAAATCTTGTATGGTCCCATATACCTGCGGCATAGCTTCTCCTTCTTACCAAACCATTTTAGACCTCGCACAGGTGATATCTTCAATAATACTTTATCACCTACTGCGAATTCCAGATCTCAACGTCGGTTATCTTCATAGTGATTTGTCGAACTTGAGCTGTCTTCACTCTTTCCTTAATTTGATCAATCACTCGACAATTTTTTTCGACGAACTCCGGTCCTACAATCCTTCTCTTTCCCATCTCATTACATAACAGAGGTGTACAACATTTTTTCCCATAGAGTGCATCATATGGAGCCATTTGGATCGTAGCCTGGTAACTATTATTATAAGCAAACTTAATAAGCAATAGCTTCTCATCCCAAGCTCCTTTAAAATCTAGGGCACATGCTCGGAGCATATCTTTTAAAATGTTTATAGTTCTTTCTGACTGCCTGTCTGTCTGAGGATGAAAAGTTGTGCTAAACTTCAACTTGGTTCCCATTGCTTTCTGTAATCCTTCCCAGAACTTTGATGTAAAACGGGGATCTCTGTCAGATACTATACTTTCTGGGATGCCATGAAGTCTGACTATATTATCCACATACAGCTTGGCTAGCTTCTCTATGGTATACTGAGGTCTGAGAACGATGAATCGAGCTATCTTGGTAAGTCGATCGATTATAACCCATACTGCATCCACTGACCTTGGTGTCAAGGGTAGGCTAGTGACGAAATCCATTGTAATACAATCCCACTTCCATGCTGGCTCCGATACTGGTTGTAGCAAACCTGTGGGTCTCTGCTTTTCAACTTTAACTTGCTGGCAATTCAGACATTGGAATACGAACCGAGCTACATCCGCTTTCATACCCCTCCACCAATATAATCTTCTTAAATCATGGTACATCTTGGTGCTTCCTGGATGTACCGAATACGGGGTGTAATGAGCTTCTATCATAACTCAATCTCTGATATTTGAGTTATCACTCTTAGGGTACATAATCGTCCACGATACCTGAGTACCTTGTCTGAATCCAAGGTAAAGTCAGGATTACTTTTACCCTTCTCTAGATCTTCTCGCACAGTCTTGAGGTATGGATCCTGTAGGATTGCTATTTTGACCTCATCTATTAGATCTGATGAGATTTTCAAAGTTGCGAACATCAATGTAAACTTATGAATTAAACCCTGTTCCACTGGATCTCCTACAGTTTCCAATATAAACTCTTCGTCATTCTCTATTGAGCTTGAGGCTGCAACACACAATGCAGCGTTCGTATTAGGTCCTGCCTCAGGTTTTAATTCCCACTTTCTGCTTAAGCCATCGGCCACGACATTTGCCTTACCCGGATGGTACAGGATGTCACAATTGTCACACCCCAATTCCGACTGAACCAGAAGTGTAAGTGAGCCATCACTGAACCAACGGTTCACACCAGGATCTCAATAAGATCGTGTCCACTCATACAAACCATTGCACATAACCATAATCATAATATAATAATACAACGAAAGTTTTAAGTAGAATAAACTGAGTAATCTATTGATAAATTTAAATAAAATATCAAGTTATTCAAATTCCCAAAACTTAAATAAATATCTTTACATCACTGTATTTCCAATCGAAAATAAATAGAATAAATTAAAATCAAATCCTAAAGGTACACGCAGAAAGGGCACTCGCATGAAGCGTTATGCTCGTCCTCTCCTGCTTGCACATACAGGGCAGCCACGCCTCTACACACTGGAGCATCCACGTAATCCTCTATGGTATAACATGTATCAACATCTAAAAACATGTATATACAAGGGTGAGCTCACAACTTAGCTCAGTAAGACAATCAGACAATGCAACATACATATGCATGAGTAACATTCACTTCATGGTCTGGTTATAAGGTTGCAATGTGCTATAGAAAGGATTGGCGGCCACCGCACCTCTATACACGAGTGTGTGAAGCCGCCCAATGGATCAAACACCACTGCCATCCCTCATGCACCCTATCATGGAATAGAGATAGAGCTAAGGTGTCTGGAACAATCACCGCCAACACGTCCCCTGATACTCTACCCATACCAACACGTAAGCCCCTATTGGCGAGGGCTTGCAGACTGGGCTCGCAACTAATCAATCCTACATGTCATCACAGTAGACCCTGTCCCAGCGTAGCTCCCTACGGCATAGAGATAGAGCTATGTCTAGTGGCCAGACCGGAGACCACAGTGCCACTCCCTCCCCCTGATACCCTACCCGCACCAAGCATGCTAAGACAGAACGATACGAAAAAGGTACTAGTGTGAGGATGATCCCAGATCCCAGGCCCTTCCCATTCCACACACCAACGAAAACAATCACATGCCTAACAGTCACAACCTAGCATAGAATGTATGCATGAACAACAATAATAACTGAAAGTAAAGGATGACATGCGAGAATGCACAAACATCAATCCACAGAATCATTATTATTAATGACGTTTTACTGTTATTAATTATTAGGGTTTAGGTCAGATTCCCTTACCTGACGCTTGGTTGATAGTTTGCTCCGCGTCACAAGGTCCAAACGTGCTATCACAAGGTCCTATAAGATATTAGGGTATAGTTAGAATAGGTTTACGTTGGTCGAAAAACCAACAATGGCAAAACACATCTCATAGAGCTGACCTGTCACAGGACCGGTCGCAGCACTGTGGGGAAACCTGCGATAGGTATGGTCGATCGGTCCCCATAGACCACTCCCTGAGAGGTACAGGTCGCATATGGTGTCACCGGTATGGTCAACCGGTATGTCTCCAGAAGACCGTATGTTTGGTTTCTCGACTACCGTCGATCGTTCCCTAATGATCCTAGGGTTTTTCCTATAGATTTTAGGTCTGAGCACTGAGTTAAAGTTGTTTCCAACTCCATTCAAGCCCTAGTTTCGATGGTCTCAGCCTAGAACTTGAATCTAGGGTTTATCGACTGAATTAGGGTTTGTCGGTAAAACAGGGTTTAGATCAATACCTCACTTTGCATGGTATTGATCCAACTACAATAAACCATTTTAGATTACTTATGGTAGAGGAAGGTTTGAGCACTTACCGTTGACTTGCGGTAACTTGTTCTTCGTCAAACGACAATCGCGGCTCTTCCCTCTCCTTCCTAGCTTCTTCTCCTTCTTCAGCCTCTTTCTCCTTTCTAGGGTTTGTGAGGATCATGGAAGAGGTTTTAGGAGGTTTAGAGGGGTTTATATATGCTAGGTTTAGGTTTAGGAAGCCTTCTAGTATAAGGAAATTCCTTCGATTTGAAATTTGGAAAGTGGGACCCATAGAGATTCGTTTTGGATCTTAGTGGTCTGCTGCGCGGACTATATCGCTCGACCGGTACCAAGACCAGTACCATCGACCGGTATGAAATAATTCATACTTAAATGGTCTGATTTCATATATGTTTGTCATCCGCTCGTCCTGTCTAGCCCGGTGATGATCGAAAGACCTGTTACGACATGAATTCAAGGCTTAGATCGGGTTCATGGAGTGCGGGGCTTACAACTCCCCCACCCTTAAAAGAAATTTCGTCCCCAAAATTTGCATGTAGGTTTCACAACTCCCCCACCCTTAAAATAAATTTTGACCTCGAAATTTGAACGTACCTTGTTAGGGTATTCCTTTCTTATTGCGTTCTCTTCCTCCCAAGTAATTTCTTCCACATCTTGGCTTTTCCAATGCACTTTCACATAGTGGATATCCTTGCTTAGGAGATGTTGTACTTTTCAGCTTGTGAGAATCACAGGTATTACTTCAAATGTCAAGTCCTCTGTCAAGTCTGGTGGGTCTACTGTTAGGATATGCGATGGATCCCTGACATACTTCTTCAATAAAGATACATGGAACACATCATGAACGCTTGACATGGATGGTGGTAGAGCCAGTTGATATGTCACATTACCACGTCTGGTCAAAATCTCATAGGGTCCCACATACCTGGGGCATAGCTTCCCCTTCTTACAAAACCGTTTCAAACCTCGCACAAGTGATATCTTCAAGAACACTTTATCACCCACTACAAACTCCAGATCTCAATGTCGGTTATCTACATAGTGCTTTTGTCGAACTTGAGCTGTCTTCACTCTTTCCTTGATTTGATCAATCACTCAACAAGTTTCTTCGATGAACTCCGGCCCTACAATTCTTCTCTCTTCCACCTCATTCCATAACAGAGGTGTACGACATTTCTTCCAATAGAGTGCTTCATATGGAGCCATCTGGATCGTAGCCTAGTAACTGTTATTATAAGCAAACTCAATGAGCGATAGCTTCTCGTCCCAAGCTCCTTTGAAATCTAGGGCACATGCTCGGAGCATATCTTCTAAAATTTGAATAGTTTTTTCTGACTGCCCATCCGTCTGGGGATGAAAAGCTATGCTAAACTTCAACTTGCTACCCATTGCTTTCTGTAATCCTTTCCAGAACTTTGATGTAAAATGGGGATCTCTATCAGATACTATACTTTCTGGGACGCCATGAAGTCTGACTATATTATCCACATATAACTTGGCCAGCTTCTCCATGGTATACTAAGGTCTGATAGTGATGAATCGAGCTATCTTGGTAAGTCGATCGACTATAACCCAAACTGCATCCACTGACCTTGGTGTCAAGGGTAGGCCAGTAACGAAATCCATTGTGATACAATCCCACTTCCATGCTGGTTCCGATAGTGGTTGTAGCAAACCCACGGGTCTCTGTCTTTCTGCTTTAACTTGCTGGCAATTCAGACATTGGAACATGAATCGAGCTACATCTGCTTTCATACCCCTCCACCAATATAGTCTTCTTAAATCATGGTATATCTTGGTGCTTCCTGGATGTACCGAATATGGGGTGTAATGAGCTTCTGTCATAACTCGATCTCTGATATTTGAGTTCTCACTCTCAGGTATACATAATCGTCCACGTTACCTGAGTACCTTGTCTGAATCCAAGGTAAAGTCAGGATTGCTTTTACCCTTCTCTAGATCTTCTTCCACAGTCTTGAGGTGTGGATCCTGTAGGATTGCTACTTTGACCTCATCTATGAGATCCAATGAGATCTTCAAAGCTGCGAACATCAACGTGAACTTATGAATTAAGCCCTATTCCACTGGATCTCCTACAATTTTTAATATATACTCTTCATCATTTTCTATGGAGCTTGAGGCTGCAGCACACAATGCAGCATTTGTACTAGGTCCTGCCTCAGGCTTTGATGCCCACTTTCGGCTTAAGGCATCAGCCACAACATTTGCCTTACCCGGATGGTACTAGATGTCACAATCATAATCTTTTAATAATTCCAGCCATCTCCTCTGTCTAATATTCAGGTCCTTCTGAGTGAAAAGGTAAGTTAAGCTCTTGTGATCCGATTTACTCTAAAACTTTTCACCATAAAGGTAGTGTCTCCAAGTCTTGATTGCATGAATAACCACTGCTAACTCCAGATCATGCGTAGGATAGTTCTTCTCATGCTCTTTCAACTGTCTTGATGCATAGGCAATCACCTGTTCTCCTTGCATTAACACACATCCAAGACCTAACCCTGAGGCATCCGTATATAAGGAAACGGCAAGCCTGGTGCCGGGATGGTCATGATTGGTGCAGAGACTAGTCTTGACTTCAAAGTCTGAAAGCACTTCTCACACTCATCTGTCCATGTGAATTTTTCTCCTTTCTTGGTTAGTCTGGTAAGTGGAACGGCCATCCTTGAGTAGTCTTCCACAAATCTTCTATAGTAACCAGCCAATCCAAGGAAACTACAAATCTCCGCAACTGATTTCGGTGCATCCCATCCTACTATAGCTATAATCTTGCTTGGATCTACCTTGATACCGTCTGCGGATACTACGTGACCCAAGAAGGCCACTTCTTTCTGCCAAAATTCACACTTCCTGAACTTGGCATAAAGTTTCCCTCTGCTCAATCGTTGTCGGGCTGCTCTCAAATGTGTTGCATGAGTCTCCCTGTCTTGTGAGTAGACCAATATGTCGTCAATGAATATGATGACTGAAGTGTCCAACATGTCATGAAACACTCGGTTCATGTCACACCCCAATTCCGCACTGTTCAGAATGGTGTGATGAACCGCTAGCAAACCAACGGTTCAACCAGGATCTCGAGTAGGCTATATCCGTGGTATCTAAACTTCCACACATCCATGATCATAATCAGAGTAAATACACAATAGCGGAAATCTTATAAAAAAATGAACTGAAAATCTACTGTGATATAAATATTAAATAGCAAATTATTTTGTATCAACTGAAACATAAATAATTATCAAATACATGTCTTTATTAAATTCAAATAAAGAAACCTAAGAAAAATCTAATCGAATACACAGGAGTTGCACTCGCAAGAGGAGTCATGTGTATCTACTTCAGCTTCAGCTTCCATCGCCGCCACGTTCCCGTATACTGGAGCATTCATATAATCTTCAACTGTATAACCTGCATCATCAACTAAAAATATTCAACGTCGAGGGGTGAGCACACATCACGGCTCAGTGAGTAGACAAAACAATGCAACAATACATATGCATGCAATCAATTCATATCTTTGGTCTGGTTTATAGTTTGCAATGCGCAATAGAAAGGTTGGGTGGTCAAAGGTTAACGTTTATTGACCCCGCCTCTATACACAGGGTGTGGAAGTCCGTGCAAAGGTTAACGTTTATCATCGTCCCCATCCACCCTAATCATGACATTATACAACAAAGGTTAACGTTTATTGCTATATAATACCATACCAACACGTAAGCCCCTATTAGCGAGGGCTTGCAAACTGGGCTTGCAAACTGGGCTCACAACTAACCAATCCTAATGCCAAACAGTGTATCCAAGGCCTCACCCTAGCATCCCTCAGAATATCCATAGAGATAGAGATAAGGCCCCCCGGTAGAGTCAGAGACTACAAGGACCGAGACCACCTCCCCTGATACTCTACGACATAATAGTTCTGCTAAAGTAATGGCGATACGACGATGCTAATGCACAAGACTTGAGTTAGAGATAGAGCTAAAGTGCTGAGACCTGCCAAAGGTTAACTGTAAGACCCATGTCAATTTAACCCGGTCTTACCATCTTGAACCAGGTTTACCCATCATGGTCGAGTCAAATGGACCAAGGGCATGAAGGAGATCGAGATCCCAGGTACGAAATCGACCCAAAAACACTTAATTCTAGGGGAGGGTCGCACACCCAGTGAAGCAGGGGCGGACCTCCCAAAACAGAAAGTCAGACCCTCAGTTTTTAAGGGAGGGTCAGACAGCTTAAGACCCTAGGGTCGACGGGATCATCAACCCTCCCATCGACCCTCGGTTTCTGACGAAACTGAAATTATGAAATTTCCTAATTTTCGGTTGGGATTCTTTCCAAATCTCAATGGGATTATTATAGGACATTCCTAGTCTATTTAAAGGACGTTCCTAAGCCACTTTCACTCCTTTCACAACCCTAATTGAATTGAGAGAAAGAGAGAAGAAGGAAAAGAGGAAGAAAGGAGGCTAGGGAGAAGGCTTAGCAAAAAGGAGAAGAAATTGCAGAGGAAAGTAATCTTCTCAGGTATGGATACTAATTCCATGAGTTTCTACAGACCTTAGGTTAGATATGGTTGAGTGTAGGATTTCGGAGAAACCCAAACCATCCATCCATGGTTAGGTTTTCATGGAAAACCATAGGAGGATGCACGAAAAGGAGAAAGATGGTTTATACATGGTTCTAGACCATAGAATGAAAGTTGAGTGAATGTAGGAAGCAAGCCATAGGACCCCAAATACGAAGAATGGATTAAAAGTGGAAATTGGACCAGAGTGCACCGAGGGTCGCACCGAGGGTCGATAGACCATCCGACCCTAGGTGTTTCTGACCATCGACCCTCAGCATTCGGGAAGTTCAGAATGGAGGGAGGGTCGATAGACCCATCGACCCTAGCATCGACCCTCAGTTGACAGAATGGTTTTTAAATTCCAAATTAATTCTAATAAAATTCTATCAACTTTGTTAGGTTTGCTAGCAATATAATACCGTTATAACAGTGAATCGAAAGCTTGGAAAATATCTATTAGCAAGCTAAGGTGAGGAACCTTAACCCCAAACTAAATTGGTTAACAATAAACTGTTTTCTATTTCTTGAGTCCTATGCCATGTTTGATTCTATGCGAATATGTTTGTAATGTGCATACAACATGCAATCCAAAATTTCAATTACTTGTTCAAGCATATTTACTTTATTGTTTATAACATGATGATGATGATGATGATAGGAATAGGCATCTGATTGTATGTGTGTGGTTGATGTGCTTGATGCGAGCGAGTATCAGGGGAGGTGTGATGAAAACGTCAATAAACGTTAACCTTTGGCGGGTCTCAGCACTTTAGCTCTATCTCTAACTCAAGTCTTGTGCATTGGCATCGTCGTATCGCCATTACCTTAGCAGAACTATTATGTCGTAGAGTATCAGGGGAGGTGGTCTCGGTCCTTGTAGACTCTGACTCTACCGGGGGGCCTTAGCTCTATCTCTATGGATGTTCTGAGGGATGCTGGGGTGAGGCCTTGGATACACTGTTTGGCATTAGGATTGGTTAGTAGCGAGCCCAGTTTGCAAGCCCTCGCTAACAGGGGCTTACGTGTTGGTATAGCATTATATAGCAATAAATGTTAACCTTTGTTGTATAATGTTATGGTAGGGTGGATGGGGACGACGATAAACGTTAACCTTCGGGCGGGCTTCCACACCCTGTGTATAGAGGCGGTGTCAATAAACATTAACCTTTGACCACCCAACCTTTCTATTACACATTGCAAACTATAAACCAAGACCAAAGATATGAATTGACTTTTTGCATGCATATGTAATGTTGCATTGTTTTGGCTACTCACTGAGCCGTGTTGTGTGCTCACCCCTCGACGTCGAATATTTTTAGTTGACGATGCAGGATATACAGTTGAAGGTTATATGAACCTATCGACGTACGGAAACGTTGCAGCTATGGAAGTTGGAGCTGAAGACGATACACACGACTCCTTTTGCGAGAGCAACTCGTGTGTATTCGATTAGATATTTTTGTAGGTTTCTTTATTGGATTTATAAGACATGTATTTGGTATTTAAATATTTATGTCTCAGTTAAACACAGAATAATTTGCTATTATTTATGGGTATCATTTAGTTCTCAGTTCATATTATTTATAAATTTTCCGCTATTGTGTATTACTCTGATTATGATTGTGGATGCGTGTAAAGTTTGGATAATGCGGGGATAGCCTATTAGAGATCCTGGTTGAACCGTTGGTTATTTGGCGGTTCATCACACCATTCTGAACAATGCGGAATTGGGGTGTGACAACTTGGTATCAGAGCATCTCAGGCCTTGCCCGCCGAACTAACACACATTCAAGACCATTGTCGACTGAGATAGGATAAATTAAAAGCTTTAATACAAACGCATTGTAAGCACAAGTGATGATTGAAACCGAATTAAAAAGAGAATAATACATCTATTAAAGGGAAAATCAGTTACATACAATGAGTAAGAGAACCAAAACGTATATCCATCGCTAAAGCAGAGTACAGTCCACAACCCGGATAGTTACTCTGTAGTACAAGAAAAGTAAAGTGCAATCAGGAAGCTGGAGGCGAAGGAGGAGGCGGTGCCTCACGATCTCTGTCGTAGTCCTCAGCATAGACTCTAGTCAACCAGGCTATCTGAGTCTGGGTCGTCTGCAGACTAGCTGTGAGATCAGCCACCCTCTGATCAGTCTGGCGCTGGGCGTCTAGGAGCTCCCCTATCCTCAGATCCGATGCGCGCTGAGCCTCTCTAATCTCGTGAAACATACTCAGCACGTCATCAGCTGGTGGGCGTGAAGGACCAGCATTATGAGAAGGACTGGTCTCGGGTACCGAAGCCGCCACAGCAGAAGTACCAGCCCGATCCGCATGCGTAGGTGATGGCGGTGGTATCGCATCGACATCCATATATAAGCGATCATCGTCGACCGGAACCCCACGAACCCTAGCAGCAGCCTCAGCATCAGCCATCTCAACCCGAGTGTGAGGGCGCACCATCGCGTTCCTCTCCTCATCACTAACCTCCACATCTCGTAGCCCCATTTTGTAGATAGCCTCCCAATCTAGAGGCGACGAGAAGGTATTCTCCTGGATCTTCTCATCAACCAGATCCACCCCCAAACGGGTCGGGTTGCATCTGTAATCATGCGTCCATAGGGTAGATTACCCCTATGACCGGACAATGTGGCAATCGATCATCGTCCGCATGATGATGTAAGGAAGGCGGACCGGGCCGTCGAGTGCATATGCTTGTAGATCAAGAACTGGGTCAGCCGAGACACCCTCTCATAGTGGCCACTCTGCGGAATCAGATTATGCTTGGATAATCTTGCAGAAGACTCGTGGAGATGGACGCAAGTAGCAAGCTCTCATCTGCCATCTATCGGGACGGAGCAACTGATTGTCGATCTCAGCTCTCATCTCCATCTCAACAAACTGTGGCTCTCCCAGCGCACAGTACACCATAGGGCCATCATAGGCAATGCCCAACAGATCGGCCAGCTGCCGATAATCAAAGGAAATGTGCACCCCCTTGACGTAGCTAGTGATGCGCAATTCCTGACCACGCTCGACATCATTGTAATCCCCCACTACCTGGAGATTACAATAGAACTGGCGCACCAAGTCTGGACATGTGCACGCGTCGTATGTGATGATAGGGAGCCACCCCATGTCACCGAACGCTCCCTCTACATTGAACAAGGCTAGCTCAGCCGAGTTCACCATGCGACCCCCTTCCACTTTCTTGCGGGCATAGTCAGCATATTGTGCCTCAGCTTCATTTGAACGGTAGCGAAGTGGATCACGCAATCTTGGCACTTTGGTACGGGCCATAGTATCTGCAAAATAAGAAAGAGAAAAGAAATAAGGAGTTAGTAGGATAAAAATCCAAAATTTGAGTAAATAACGACGTAAGTTGACCATAAAGCCCCATTTCTGGCCATACAAGTGGGCATAAGGACTTACGAAGGTTTAGACATATCTTACAACCCGCATGCAGAAGGAAATTTTAAGTGACGATGTCGAATTGGAAGAAATTGAAGGAAAATTAAAAATTTCGATAAATTAGGGCAAAAAGAAAAAAATTTAAGTTTCTCGATAACCAACCGATGAAACTGAAATTTTTTTGAGGGTTTTCGTTCCTCAAAACCCCAATAACAAAAGCCCCCAATAAAAATAGAATTTTTACAGTTGGAAAAAGTTTAATTTGGAAAAGACGAGCTAAATGAGTAAAAACCTAGAAATAAAAACCTAAAAATAGGGAAAGTTAGGAAATTATACCTGTAGAGGTGATGTGGATGTTGAAACTCGGAGTAAGAACGATCCACAATAGTGAAGTAACACTGTAGCAACTCGGAGAGTAGAGACGAGTCGAAACGGAGGAGGAATAGTGAGAATTGACCCAGAATCGGATCTTAAAAATCTGATTTTTGGTCCGAGGGACGGACAATTCGACTGACACCATCGACCCTTGGATCGACCCTCCAATCGACCCTCGGCTCTCGGGAATCTGACAGAAATTCAAGGGTTGGATTGAGGGTCGGACACCCATCGACCCTCGCATCGACCCTCAGCTCTCGGGAAGAACAGGACATTCCCAGGGTCGGATACTAAGGGTTGGACATACCATCAACCCTCACCATCGACCCTACATAGAAAAGACAGTATTTATTTCAGAATCAATTGGAGATTTTGAATTTTATATCGGTTAGCGTGCCTACATGAAGTATAAATGATTCCTCACTGATTTTGATGAGTTTCAGGCACCACCCATCTCAAAAGTAAATATGTCTGGCCGTAGAGTTACTCGACAGACCCGAAACACAGTCCCACCAGCACCACTGGCGGATGAGACTAGTCCAGAGAACAATTACGCATAGGGTAATCCCGAGCCGGCAAACCCTACAAATTTGCCACCACCACCACCAGAGCTAACAACTGTGGTGATGAATTTGGCACAACAGCTACAACAAATGCAACATGCACAAGATCAAATGCAGGTTGCGATGGGAGTTATGTTTCAAGCCACTGGGAGTTATGTTTCAAGCCACTCAGGCTACAACCATGCACACTGGGTAAGCTAGTGCAGCACCAGTGGATAACCACCCAGCTCAACAGACACCTCAAAAACCGGCTGCACCAATTCCAGTGCAAGTCCCAGAAGCAGCCCAAGGGAACTATCAGTATCCAACCCCTATGTTTGGGGTATACCAAAATCAACTGGATCACTCTCGACTAGTAGAGAGATTTTTGAAAATGAAGCCAAGAGAATACAATGGCAAGCCGTCTGATCCACTGTGGCCAGCACACTGAATAAACGAGATGGAAAGAAACTTTCTTATGATGACTATTACTGAAGAGGAGAAAGTATTGTGTGCCACCTTCATGCTCAAAGGCGACGCACATCATTGGTGGAAATTGACCAGAGCCTATCTATTGACTAAGCACGCCCTACTGACTTGGGCTATATATAAAGAAGCTTTCTTTGAGAAATATTTTCCACGAAGCTTCAGAGATTCGATGGAGAAGGAGTTCCTGAGTCTTTATCAGGGACAGATGTCGGTGGATGCGTACCAACAACGTTATGAAGAGCTATTTTTCTTCGCACCACTGAGTATGCAAGAAGAAGATACAAAAACCCGTAGATTCATCGCGGGACTAAGAGGAAGTAAGGGAACATGTTCTGGGATTAGAGAAAAACATATACAACGAAGCTGTTCAGATTGCTCGAGTGATCGAATCGAGCCAGAAAGAGAGTAATTTCACTCAAAACAAAGGCATAAAAAGGCCAGCTGGGAATTCTTATAACGGAGGCAATAATAGGACATATAAACCGTTCCGTCCTCAGAATTTTGCAACTGCACCAAAGTCTACTGCAGCAGCTCAACCACAGCCAAAGCCAAATTTTGAAGCCCCGAAGTGTTATAACTGCAACCAACCAGGGCACATGGCAAGAGAATGTCCAAAACCCAAGAAGCAGTTACATCAAGGACGGGTATATGCTGTTACATCAGAGGATGCAGCCGCATCGCCGGATGTGGTCACAGGTATGACCGAAACTTTTAAGATTATAATTACACTGATTGAGTATGTAGATTAAGTAAAAACGGATCACAGGTATCGTACCTATCAATGGCGTACCCGCCAGAGTACTATTTGATTCAGGAGCTACTCATTCATTTATATCTGTGTCGTTTGGAAAGAAGACCAATCTGCCCATCAAAACATTAGACTACAAATTACTTGTACGGTCACCGATGGGATTAGAAGTGGAATTAGAGAAAGGTTATGGACCATGTCCAGTTCTCATCGGAGAGCAGACCTTGGATGCAACCTTAATACAACTTGAGATGACAGACTTTGATGTCATCTTAGGAATGGACTGGTTAGCTCGGCACTCTGCAAATCTGTTATGCGCCGAGAAGAAGCTAACGTTCAAAGACAAAGAAGGAGCAGAATTCGGTCTCGGGAACCAAACTTCCCCGGAGACGCAAGCTCATACTCTCAGCATTAAAGGCTAAGAAGTGCCTTGAGAAAGGAACGGTCGGATATCTAGTATCAGTGGTCAACCTAACTAAGGACGTGCCACAAATGGAAGATATTGATGTCGTGCGGGATTTTCCTGATGTATTTCCAGAGGAATTACCCGGACTACCACCCGACCGAGCCACGGAGTTTGTAATAGACCTTATACCTGGAGCCGCACCAGTATCAAAAGCACCTTATAGAATGGCTCCTACAGAACTGAAGGAATTAAAAGTGCAACTACAAGAATTGCTGGATAAGGGTTATATTAGACCCAGTATATCTCCATGGGGAGCACCGGTGTTGTTCGTAAAGAAGAAGGATGGTAGTGTTCGATTATGCATCGACTATCGAGAGTTGAATAAACTGACCATCAAGAATCGATACCCACTACCGAGGATCGATGACTTGTTCGATCAGTTACAAGGAGCGAAGGTATTTTCAAAGATCGATCTTCGATCAGGCTATCATCAACTGAAGATTAAAGAAGGTGACATTCTGAAGACAGCTTTCAGGACAGGATACATACATTATGAGTTCCTAGTGATGTCCTTCGGACTAACTAATGCACCGGCAACGTTCATGGAACTTATGAACCGAGTTTTCCACGATTTGTTGGACACGTCGGTGATAGTATTTATTGATGACATATTGGTATACTCCAAGGACAAGGAAACCCAAGTCAAGAACCTAGACGCAGCCCTACAGCATTTAAGGAAAGATAAGTTATATGCCAAATTTTCAAAGTGTGAGTTTTGGCTAAGTGAAGTCGCCTTTCTAGGCCATGTAGTATCCGCGGAAGGAATCAAAGTGGACCCCAGTAAGATCGAAGCTATTGTGAAGTGGGAAGCACCCAAGTGCGTCTCAGAAATTAGAAGTTTCCTGGGTCTAGCTGGATATTATCGGAGATTCGTAGAAGACTATTCTCGGATTGCCGTACCTCTTACCAGTTTGACCAAGAAAAGAGAAAAGTTCGTATGGACGGATAAGTGTGAAAAGAGCTTTCAAACACTGAAGACCAGATTGATATCCGCTCCAATTTTAATGTCACACCCCAATTCTGATCCAACCAGAACGGTGTGAGTGAACCGTCATTGAACCAACGGTTCACACCAGGATCTCGAATAGGCCGTGTCCACCCATACAAACCAATTACACATAACCACAATCAGAATATAAATATACAGCGGAAGACTTAAAATAGAATGAACTGAGTATCTATTGATAATGTAAATAATTATCCCATTATTCAAATCAAACACATAATAATAATATCATTACATCCCTTTAATCCAATCAAAATAACTGAAATAAATAAATAAAACAAATCACAGGTACACGCAGAAAGGGCACTCGCATGAAGCGTCATGCTCGTCCTCTCCTGCCTGTACATCCAGAGCAGCTACACCACCGTACGTCGGAGCGTTCACATAATCGTCCACAGTGTATCCTGCATCAACATCTAAAACAATGTATATACAAAGGGTGAGCACACAACACAGCTCAGTAAGACAATCAGACAGTTTCACAAGATTATGCATGAGTAACAATCATTTTATGCTGTGGTCTGGTTTTAAGTTTGCAATGTGCTATAGAAAGGTTTGGTGGCCCCCGCACCTCTATACACGAGTGTGTGGCGTCGCACAGTAATCACACTACCACCAACCCACATGCACCCATCATGGAATAGAGATAGAGCTAAGGTATACCCGCACCTCCCCTGATACTCTACCCATACCAGTACCTAAGCCCCTACTGGCCAGGGCTCGCAAACTGGGCTCGCAACTAACCAATCCTATATGTCAACAATGTATGCTCTATCCCAGCACAGCCGTCTACGGCATAGAGATAGAGCTAGAGCGTGCAGGCCGGGTCGGAGACCTCCAAAACCTCACCTCCCCCTGATACCCTATCCGCAACTAACCCACTAGGATAGAAACAATACGCAGGTAGACCCTATCCCAACACAACTCCCTACGGCATAGAGATAGAGCTAAAGCATCGTGGACAAGGCAGCGTCGACTCGGAATCCTCAGTACCACCCAACGATGGTCGGGACAACATCAATATCGGAGACCAACGTACCACGATCTTCCCCTGATACCCCACCCGTACCAAGCATGTTAAGATAGAATACTACAAAAGGTGCCAGTGTGAAGAGCGATCCCAGGCCCATGCCCCACTCCACACACCAACGAAAACAATCACATGCCTAACAATCACATCCTATGAATGCATGAACAATAATAATAACTGAAAGTAAAGGATGGCATGTAAATATGCACAAACATCACATCATAGATATTCAATGATTAACAACGATTTACTGTCCATTAATTATTAGGTTTAGGTCAGATTCCCTTACCTGACGCTCGTTCAATAACTTGCTCTACGTCGCAAGATCCAAACGACAAGTCACAGCGTCCTACATAATATTAGGGTTTCATTAGAATATATTATTTAGGGTTTCATGTTGGTCAGAAGCCAACATGGATCACAAACTACCCTCACAGAGCTGACCGGTGGCATGTACCGGTCGCAGCTCTGTGGGAAAGACTGGCGACCGGTATGGTCAGCCGGTCCCCCACAAGCAACCTCCCGAGAGGTAGCGGTCGCAACATACCGGTCGCACTGTGTGCAACCGGTATAGTCGACCGGTATGTCTCCGGAAGACCATACATGGGTTCTTTGACTGCCGTCGATCATCCTCCATGGATTTTCAGGGTTTCTCCTATCCATCCTAAGTCTAGGCTTTGAGTTAGAGTTACCCCCAACTCATTCAAGTCTCGTTTCGACGAATATCATCTCGAAACTCGAATCTAGGGTTTGACGGCAACTTAGGTTTTATTGGCCAATTTAGGGTTTTAGATCAATACCTACTTTGCATGGTATTGATCCACCCACATAACTAACATAGGGTACGAAGATGGATTCAAACACTTACCGTTGACAGGCGTAGCGAGAGCTTCGTCAAACGGTAATGGCGGCACCTCCTTCTTCTTCCTAGCTCCTTCTCCTTTCCAAGCTCTTTCTCTTCTCTAGGGTTTGTGAGAGACAATGGAAAGGATTTGAGGGGTTTAAGGGTGTATTTATAGGCTAGAAATAGGGTTTAGTAACCCTACTAGGATTAGGAAACTTCTAGGATTCAAAATCAGGAAAGTGGGACCCGCAGAGACCAATTTCCAAATTCCCGCACATAGCTGTGCAGGCCATACCGATCGACCGGTACCATCATCCGGTACCATCGACCGGTATACCTAAAATCAGGTATATTGGTCGACTTCGGTCCGATTTCGTACCTGTTTGTTATCTGCTTGCCCCGTTTGGCTCGGTAATGATCGGAAGACCTGTCACGACACAAAACCAAGGTTTAGACCGGGTTTTCAGAGTGCGGGTCTTACAACTCCACCACCCTTAAAAGAAATTTCGTCCGGAAATTTGCATGTAGGTACTACAACTCCCCCACCCTTAAAAGAAATTTCGGCCTCGAAATTTGAACGTACCTTGATCGTCAAAAAGGTTAGGGTACTCCTTTCTCATCGCGCTCTCTTCTTCCCAAGTAATTTCCTCCACATTTTGGTTTTTCCAATGCACCTTTACATAGTGGATATCCTTGGTTCGAAGTTGCTAAACTTTTCGGCTCGAGAGCATTACAGGCACCACTTCGAAAGTTAAGTCTTCAGTCAAGTCTGGAGGATCAGCGCTCAAGATATGCGATGGATCTCTGACATACTTCTTCAGTAATGATACATGGAACACATTATGAACGCTAGACATAGATGGTGGTAGAGCCAATTGATATGCTACATTACCACGTCGATTCAATATCTCATATGGTCCCACATACCTGGGGCATAGCTTCCCCTTCTTACCAAACCGTTTCAGACCTCGCACCGGTGACACTTTTAAGAACACTTTGTCACCCACTGCAAACTCCGGATCTCGACGTCGATTATCTGCATAGTGCTTCTGTCGAACTTGAGCTGTCTTTATTCTCTCTTTGATCTGATCAATCACTTGGCAAGTTTCTTCAACAAACTCCGGTCCTACAATCCTTCTTTCCCCCACTTCATTCCATAACAGAGGTGTACGACACTTTCTCCCATAGAGAGCTTCATATGGGGCCATCTGAATTGTAGCCTGATAACTGTTGTTGTAAGCAAACTCAATAAGTGATAGTTTCTCATCCCAAGCTCCTTTGAAATCTAATGCACAAGCTCGAAGCATATCTTCCAAAATTTGAATGGTTCGCTCTGACTGTCCGTCCGTCTGAGGATGGAAAGCCGTACTGAACTTCAACTTTGTTCCCATAGCTTTCGTAATCCTTCCCGAATTTCGATGTAAAACGGGGATCTCTATCGGATACTATACTCTCTGGAACGCCATGAAGTCCGACTATATTATCAACATATAACTTGGCCAGCTTCTCCATGGTATACCGAGGTCCGACCGCAATAAATCGAGCTGTCTTGGTGAGTCGATCTACTATAACCCAAACCGCATCCACCGACCTTGGTGTCAAAGGTAAGCCAGTGACGAAATCCATAGTGATACAATCCCACTTCCATGCAGGTTCCGGTAATGGCTGTAGTAAACCTGCGGGTCTTTGCCTTTCCGCTTTAACTTGTTGACAATTCAGACATTGGAACACGAAACGAGCTATATCTGCTTTCATACCTCTCCACCAATATAGTCTTCTTAGATCATGGTACATCTTGGTACTTCCTGGATGTACCGAATATGGAGTGTAATGAGCTTCAGAACATCATAGTGAACTTATGAATCAAGCCTTGCTCTACTTGGATCTTTCGTAGTTTTGATAATATGTTCTTCATCAATTTCCATCGAACTCGAGGCTGCAGCACACAATGCAGCATTTGTACTCGGTCCCGCCTCGGGTTTCGATGCCCACTTTTCGCTTAAGGCGTCGGCCACCACATTTGCTTTACCGGATGGTACTGGATGTCGCAATCATAATCTTTTAACAATTCCAGCCACCTTTCTCGCCTCATATTCGGATCCTTCAGAGTGAAGAGATAAGTTAAGCTCTTGTGATCTGACTTGATCTGAAACTTCTCACCGTACAAATAGTGTCTCCAAGTCTTGATTGCATGAATAACCGCTGCTAGCTCCAAGTCATGCGTAGGATAGTTCTTCTCATGCTCTTTTAACTGTCTTGATGCGTAGCGATCACATGTTCTCCTTGCATCGAACACACCCAATACCCAACCCCGAAGCATCCGTATATAGAGTAAACGGTACGCTTGGTTCGGGGATGGTCGGGATCGGTGCAAGAGACAAGTCTTGACTTCAAAGTCCGGAAGCACTTCTCACACTCGTCTGTCCATATAAATTTCTCTCCCTTCTTGGTCAATCCGGTGAGTGGAACCGCGATCCCGGAGTAATCTTCCACGAATCTTCTATAATAACCAGCCAACCCAAGGAAACTACGAATCTTCGCAACAGATTTTGGTGCTTCCCATCCTACTATAGCAGCTATCTTGCTTGGATCAACCTTGATACCGTCTCCGGATACAACATGGCCCAAGAAAGCCACTTCCTTTAGCCAAAACTCGCACTTCTTGAATTTTGCATAAAGCCTCACATCCCTCAGCCGTTGTAGGGCTGCCCTCAAATGCGTTGTATGAGTCTCCATGTCCTTAGAGTAAATCAATATGTCGTCGATGAATACGATGACCGAAGTGTCCAACATGTCATGGAACACTCGGTTCATCAGTTCCATAAACGACGCTGGAGCATTGGTCAACCCGAAAGACATAACTAGAAACTCATAATGTCCATACCTCGTCCCGAGCGCAGTCTTCGAATATCTCCGGCCTTGATCTTCAATTGGTGATACCCGATCGGAGATCGATCTTTGAGAAAACCTTTTGCACCTGCAGCTGATCGAACAGATCATCGATCCTAGGCAGAGGATACCGATTCTTGATCGTCAACTTGTTCAGCTCACGATAGTCAATACATAGCCGTACACTTCCATCTTTCTTCTTGACGAACAACACAGGTGCTCCCCAAGGCAAAATACTAGGTCGTATGAAGCCCTTATCCAGCAATTCTTGTAATTGGGTCTTCAACTCCTTTAACTCGGTTGGGGCCATCCTGTATGGCGCTTTAGACACCGGAGCCGATCCTGGTATAAGATCTATCACAAACTCGTAGCCCCCTGCGGTGGTAAGCCCGGAAGATCTTCCGGAAATACATCCGGAAACTCCCGAACCACATCTATATCTTCCATCTTGAGTGACTCTGCTGTGAGGTCGACTACCGATACGAGATAACCCACTCCCCCTTTCTCCAAGCATCTCTTAGTCTTTAGGGCGGAGAGGATCAACTTTCGCTTCCTAGATAGCTTAATTCCAGCGAAACTATATTCCTTTCCCTCTCTGTCAGTAAGCATAAGCTTCCTTTCACCACATAAAAGGACGGCCGAATGATGGCCTAGCCAATCCATTCCTAAAATGACATCAAAATCTGCCATCTCAAGTATTACTAGGCTTGCTTCTAAGTCTCGGCCCTCGATACTTACAGTACATGGTCCATAATACTTGGTCAAAGCCACTTCGACTCCTAGTGGAGAGCGAACTATCAAGCTTGGGTTCAATTGCTTGATTGGTAACTCCATTCGCCTCCCAAACGAAACAGAAACAAAGGAGTGCGTGGCCCCAGAGTCAAATAATACTCTGGCGGGTAAACCAGCTACATTTACAATTCCTGGAATATATTGTCCCTTAGTTCTATATGCTCATGCAACTGAAAGAATAAACCAAATAGTAAGGGATAAAGTCGTACCAGTTACCACATCAGGTGATGCGGCTGCCTCTTCAGTGGTGACTGCATAAACTCTGGCTTGCTGGGGAGCTTGCTTCCTAGGTAGCGTGCAGTTCCTTGCAACATGTCCCAGTTGCTGACAGTTATAACACTTAATATTCGGGTTGGGTCTGGCTAATTGTGGCACAGGTGGTGCCAGGTTGTTTCTCGCAGGTGCTGTAGCAGTCTGCCCCCTGTATGGGCGGAATGGTCTAGTATTACTGCCACTCGAGCTCTCTCCAGCGGATCTCTTCACCCCCCTGTTCTGAGCGAAGAAGCTGTCCCTCTGACTGGACTCTATCACCCTCGCAACCTGCACTGCCTCGTTGTAGGTTTTCTTATCCAAACCCAAAAGATGCTCCCTGATACTTCCACGTAGTCCCATGGTGAACCTACGTATCTTTGTCTCCTCTTCCCGCATACTGGCTGGTGCGAAGAAGAACAGCTCTTCGTACCTCTGTTGATATGCATCTACAGTTGACTGAGCCTGCTGCAGGTTGAGAAACTCTCTCTCCATTTGGTCTCTGAAGCTCTTTGGGAAATATTTGTCGAAGAAAGCCGCTTTAAATACTTCCCAGTCCACTAGAGTGTATTGGTTCTCTAAATATGCCCGTGTGGAATTCCACCAAGCATTCGCGTCCTCTCTGAGCATGTGGGTGGCAAATAGAACCTTCTCCTCCTCAGTACACGTCATCAATCGGAAGTTCTTTTCCATTTCCGAAACCCACTGTGCTGGCCACAATGGTTTCCCTGTCCTGCCGGTGAATGATGACGGTTTCAACTTCAAGAACCTGTCCACTGACCTGCTAAGATCGTGCTGTCCCTGGGTATCTGCTCCGTACCATGGTGGTGGATACGGATATGCCCCTGGATACGCAGAAGGCGACGGGAAGCGATGCGGTGGTGGTACATGCTGTGCTTGGGCCCTCGGCCTTGGGCTACTATGCACCCGTTGTGAAGACATTTTCTCTCCAGACCCAGGCGTATTACCAGCGGGAACAGAACCTGCTGACCTGAGCATCGTTAGTACCTCACTTAGAAATTCCTTCTGTTGAGCTTGCATCTGATAGACCAAGTTTGTAACTATGGTCTCGGAATTCCTGTGAGGTGGTCCTGGTAATTCTGTCGGTACTTCCGGGACCTGTTCCTCCTCCTCTTCAGGGCTGGTTTCTCTAACCTGGTCCTGCTCAGCTGGCTCTTCCTCTAGGCACTTTCTGGCATGATGATGCTTCCTACCCCTTCGACCGTTTCCACCTGCCATCTCAGACTATTTGTTTGGATCTGAGAAGAAGACATAACACGTGAGGATCATCAATAATAGTAGTGTTAGTCTTGAATAATGCAGGAAAATAGTCGAGAAGTAACATTTCGATTTACACAATTTTGGAAATTTTTAAATTTTTCTGGCTCTTTTGGGGCGTACCGGTCACAACATACCGGTCGCACACCTGTAGAAATATGCTGCGGCCGGTATAGTCGACCGGTTAAAATTAAATTTCTGGCCGAGACATACCGGTCGCATGTCTATGAGATACCGGTCGCCACTCTGTAGACAGTGTTGCGACAGGTATAGTCGACCGGTTAGAAAAATATTCTGGCCGAGACATAGCGGTCGCACACCTGGGTCGATACCGGTCGACCGGTATAGGCATAACCGTCGACCGGTATGCCCAAAATGGCTTTAAAATCACGAAAAAGTGAGATTTTTCTCACTTTTTCCTTTCTCTTTCTCTCCGGTGGCGATTCTTCTCTGGGTTCCGAGTTGCTACAGTTCGACCGGTGCTATTTGAAGCCGATTCCTTCCATTCAAGACCTAGCATATCGTCTCCAGGTAGGTCTCTACCCTCTCTCTCATATTTTTAGAAATTTTCCATATCGTCTTTATGTAGAAATTTAGGTTTCTCTTTGTTCGAGATGTTTTAACCGTAGGAACTCTTTTCCTTCGGCTTAGAAAGGGTTTAGGGACCCCCAAGAGCAAAAGCCCTCAACTAATTTGGGGTTCCACCGCAAGGTTTTGCTAAAAATCGAATTTTTACTCTTTTTAACATAGGTTTTTCAAAAATTTCGAAATTTCTTGATTTTTCTCAAATTCTCGAAATTTCTTATTATGATTGCTTGTGATTGGTTTGTTGAAGAGTGTGGGGGTTACGTAAGTCCTCCTCCCCATGTTTTTGGGTGAGTTCGAGGCTTTTTCCCAATTTATAGCCGTTATGCTGCCGAAATTTCGAAAATTTCTAACTTTTCTCTCATTTTCCTTTGTTTTGTAGACTCTAAATGGCTCCTAGACGCACTCTCGGGAAGCGCTCACATGGTTCTAGTTCTCGGGTTCCCTCTCCACCTATCCCTTAGCTAGATGAGCTTTGGTTTCGCTCTTTGGAAGCTCAGGCTCGGTTTTCTTGGTTCGATGACAAGAGTATTGTATCCGGGCGCCGGGTCAATGTGGGACAATTGCACCGGTTCAATGTAGAGACGGCTTTTGGCGCTCTAGGTTGGCTGCCGGTTATCTCCTACACAGAGACTACACGCCCTAATCTGGTCAAGCATTTTTATGCAAATCTGGAACTCGAAGGGGATGTCGAAGACCCGAACCAGTGTAGGGATCTACGCATCACCAGCTACGTCCGGGGTGTACATATTTCCTTCAACACCCACCAGTTGGCTGATCTGCTTGGGGTTCCCAATGATGGAGATTTGGTGTACTGCGCCCCCAAGGCGAAAGGTTACTTAACTGAAGATTTGCGCCGAGAGGTAGCGCATCAGATACTCAATCCTGGGGCTCCTATGAAGGCAGCTAGCTTGAGACCTATACCCCGGGTCTACAGCCGCATCATCCAGCACGATATAGTGCCACAGAGCGGTCACTACAATGAGTTGTCTCAGCTCACCCAGTACGTCACTTATTGCGTCTGCACCGGAGAGCGGATCTCACTTCCATACCTCATCATCCGGACTATGCATCGAGCGGCTGTGACCGATCGGGCCAGCAACCTTCCCTATGGCCGTCTCGTCACTTTCCTTCTTCGCCGTCTGGGCGTGAGTTTCAGAGGAGAGACAGCCGTCGAGGACTCCATGACCTCTGACATCGATTGGGATGCGATAAATAGGATGCAGATGGTTGACCTGCCCATTAGTGATGACGAGTTGGAGGCTCGCCCTTGTCCACTTGGGAAAGTAGCAAAGCAGAAGAAGCGGCAGCCGCGGCCAATGCGGCCTATGCGCGGAGATGGGGGATGATGATGATGACGATGTAGTTGGGGGAAGCACCGGTGCCCGCCCCACGGCCTCCACCTGTACCACCACCATCTGTTCCCACAATTGGGCCATCTCAGCCCCCTCCCGACTCGGTGTTGAGTATGTTTATCGAGATCGGGGACACCCGAGAGGGTCATCCCAGAGTCTCGAGCGATGAGTCAGGAGTTGGGACGCCTGGCTCGTGGTCTACGAGTGACTCAGGACCAGGTGCATTGGCTTAGGGTCGCATACGAGCGGGACTATGATATAGCTGACCCCATACCTCCCAGGCCTCCTACCCCATGATTTCCCATCTACTTTTTCTTTTCATATGACTGTTTATATAACAGGGTAACTTTCCGGTTTGTGGACTGTACCCTGTAGCACTATTACATTTGATACACTTTTCTTTTTAATGAAAGTTTTCATGGTTTTTCCTAACTAGTGTATGTGCACATGTTAAGTTTCATATTTAGAATAGTATATTATTCTCTTTCTTAGTCCGTCTTAGGTATCAAACAATGCTTAGGGTGTGTTTGTATTAAGATTTTTAAACTTCCTAACTCAGTTCATCGACCCCATTATGTGTAGCATGGTTTCTTGGAACAGAGCCCGAGAGCTCTGATACCAAGTTGTCACACCCCAATTCTGATCCAACCGGAACGGTGTGAGTGAACCGTCATTGAACCAACGGTTCACACCAGGATCTCGAATAGGCCGTGTCCACCCATACAAACCAATTACACATAACCACAATCAGAATATAAATATACAGCGGAAGACTTAAAATAGAATGAACTGAGTATCTATTGATAATGTAAATAATTATCCCATTATTCAAATCAAACACATAATAATAATATCATTACATCCCTTTAATCCAATCAAAATAACTGAAATAAATAAATAAAACAAATCACAGGTACACGCAGAAAGGGCACTCGCATGAAGCGTCATGCTCGTCCTCTCCTGCTTGTACATCCAAAGCAGCTACACCACCGTACGTCGGAGCGTTCACATAATCGTCCACAGTGTATCCTGCATCAACATCTAAAACAATGTATATACAAAGGGTGAGCACACAACACAGCTCAAGTAAGACAATCGACAGTTTCACAAGATTATGCATGAGTAACAATCATTTTATGCTGTGGTCTGGTTTTAAGTTTGCAATGTGCTATAGAAAGGTTTGGTGGCCCCCGCACCTCTATATACGAGTGTGTGGCGTCGCACAGTAATCACACTACCACCAACCCACATGCACCCATCATGGAATAGAGATAGAGCTAAGGTATACCCGCACCTCCCCTGATACTCTACCCATACCCGTACCTAAGCCCCTACGGCGGGCGAAACAGGGCTCGCAACTAACCAATCCTATATGTCAACAATGTATGCTCTATCCCAGCACAGCCGTCTACGGCATAGAGATAGAGCTAGAGCGTGCAGGCCGGGTCGGAGACCTCCAAAACCTCACCTCCCCCTGATACCCTATCCGCAACTAACCCACTAGGATAGAAACAATACGCAGGTAGACCCTATCCCAACACAACTCCCTACGGCATAGAGATAGAGCTAAAGCATCGTGGACAAGGCAGCGTCGACTCGGAATCCTCAGTACCACCCAACGATGGTTGGGACAACATCAATATCGGAGACCAACGTACCACGATCTTCCCCTGATACCCCACCCGTACCAAGCATGTTAAGATAGAATACTACAAAAGGTGCCAGTGTGAAGAGCGATCCCAGGCCCATGCCCCACTCCACACACCAACGAAAACAATCACATGCCTAACAATCACATCCTATGAATGCATGGACAATAATAATAACTGAAAGTAAAGGATGGCATGTAAATATGCACAAACATCACATCATAGATATTCAATGATTAACAACGATTTACTGTCCATTAATTATTAGGTTTAGGTCAGATTCCCTTTCCTGACGCTCGTTCAATAACTTGCTCTACGTCGCAAGATCCAAACGACAAGTTACAGCGTCCTACATAATATTAGGGTTTCATTAGAATATATTATTTAGGGTTTCATGTTGGTCAGAAGCCAACATGGATCAAAAACTACCCTCACAGAGCTGACCGGTGACATGTACCGGTCGCAGCTCTGTGGGAAAGACTGGCGACCGGTATGGTCAGCCGGTCCCCCACAAGCAACCTCCCGAGAGGTAGCGGTCGCAACATACCAGTCGCACTGTGTGCAACCGGTATTGTCGACCGGTATGTCTCCGGAAGACCATACATGGGTTCTTTGACTGTCGTCGATCATCCTCCATGGATTTTCAGGGTTTCTCCTATCCATCCAAAGTCTAGGCTTTGAGTTAGAGTTACCCCCAACTCATTCAAGTCTCGTTTCGACGAATATCATCTCAAAACTCGAATCTAGGGTTTGACGGCAACTTAGGTTTTATTGGCCAATTTAGGGTTTTAGATCAATACCTACCTTGCATGGTATTGATCCACCCACATAACTAACATAGGGTACGAAGATGGATTCAAACACTTACCGTTGACAGGCGTAGCGAGAGCTTCGTCAAACGGTAATGGCGGCACCTCCTTCTTCTTCCTAGCTCCTTCTCCTTTCCAAGCTCTTTCTCTTCTCTAGGGTTTGTGAGAGACAATGGAAAGGATTTGAGGGGTTGAAGGGTGTATTTATAGGCTAGAAATATGGTTTAGTAACCCTACTAGGATTAGAAAACTTTTAGGATTCGAAATCAGGAAAGCGGGACCCGCAGAGACCAATTTCCAAATTCCCGCACATAGCTGTGCAGGCCATACCGGTCGACCGGTACCATCATCCGGTACCATCGACCGGTATACCTAAAATCAGGTATATTGGTCGACTTCGGTCTGATTTCGTACCTGTTTGTTATCTGCTTGCCCCGTCTGGCTCGGTGATGATCGAAAGACCTGTCACGACACAAAACCAAGGTTTAGACCGGGTTTTCAGAGTGCGGGTCTTACATTTAACCATTTCCATTCCAGGACAGACATTTACCTTATACACAGATGCATCGGGATTGGGATTAGGATGTGTGCTTATGCAAGGAAAACAAGTAGTTGCGTATGCATCGAGACAGTTGAAGGTACATGAGAAGAATTACCCCACTCACGATTTGGAGTTAGCGGCAGCAGTACATGCTGTCAAGATATGGAGACACTACCTATACGGAGAGAAATTTCAGATTAAGTCGGACCATAAAAGTCTTACTTATCTATTTAATCAGAAGGAGTTGAATATGAGACAAAGAAGATGGCTGGAACTATTGAAAGACTATGATTGTGATATCCAGTATCATCCGGGAAAAGCGAACGTAGTAGCAGATGCATTGAGCAGAAAAGCAATGATAAAGTCTCAAGGAGAAACTAGCACAACTGCAGCAATGTGTACTACCGGGATGGTATTCAATCACGGTGATGAGCAGTATGTGATAGACACACCGGATGGATCAACCAACCAAGGGTTCATTCATCGGTTTTCAAATATGTTCGCGGCATTGAAGATAATACCGGATATAGTGGATGAAGTGAAGACAGCTATCTAAGCAAATCCTTATCTGAGAACGTTACAAGAAGATATTGAGAAAGGTAGGACTAACCCTGAGTTCACCTTGGATGACGAAAAGGTACTGAAATACAAATGAAGAATATGTGTACCCGAAACAGAAAGTGTGGACATTAGACACCGACTCATGAAAGAAGCCCACACCACCATCTACTCGGTACATCCTGGAAGTACAAAGATGTATCATGACCTAAAGAAATTATACTGGTGGAGGGGAATGAAGGCAGATGTAGCCAAGTTCGTGTCTAAATGCCTAAATTGTCAGAAGGTAAAGGCGGAACGACAAAGACCCGCAGGACTGTTACAACCATTACCCGAACCAGCATGGAAATGGGACTGCATCACTATGGACTTCGTCACAGGACTACCACTGACTCCTCGAGTAGTTGACGCAGTTTGGGTAATTGTAGACCGTCTGACTAAAACAGCTCGTTTCATACCGATACGACCCCAATGTACACTCGAAAGTTTAGCAAAGCTGTATGTGGATAATATTGTTCGGCTACATGGTGTTCCAGAAAGCATTGTGTCCGATAGAGATCCACGACTTACATCCAAATTTTGGGAAGGACTGCAAAAGGTCTTGGGCACAACATTGAAGTTCAGCACTACATTCCACCCACAGAAAGACGGACAGTCAGAGCGTACAATTCAGATTTTAGAAGATATGCTACGAGCATGTGCGATTGATTTCAAGGGATCATGGGACGAAAAGTTACCATTGATATTGTTCGCTTACAATAACAGCTATCAGGCTACTATACAGATGTCACCTTATGAAGCACTGTATGGTAGGAAGTGCCGAACTCCCTTGTTTTGGAATGAAGTTGGAGAACGTAGTATTGTTGGACCAGAATTTGTTGAAGAGACTTGTCGAGTGGTCGACATCATCAAGGAAAGAGTAAGAGTAGCTCAGAACCGTCAGAAGCATTATGCAGATACTCGACGAAGAGATCTAGAGTTCACCGTAGGCGAAAAAGTATTTTTGAAAGTATCGCCTATGCGAGGATTGAAGAGGTTCGGACAGAAAGGAAAACTAAGTCCAAGATATGTCGGACCATATGAGATTCTGGCTAAGGGTGGGAAAGTAGCTTATCAGTTAGCACTACCACCATCTATGTCAAGTGTGCATGACGTATTTCACATATCCTTATTGAAGAAGTATGTCAAAGACCCAACACATGTGTTGATAGTAGATTTGCCAGAACTGACTGATGATTTGACATTTGAAGTACTACCAACGGAAATCACTAGTCAAAAGGTTCAACGTCTACGCAACAGAGATATCTACTATGTTAAGGTCACATGGAAAAGTAGAGACATGGAAGAGATTACATGGGAAGAAGAAAATGCTATGAGAAAGCAATACCCTGACTTGTTTGATTCAGAAGGTACGTATAATTTCGAGGACAAAATTTTTATAAGTTGGGGGGAGTTGTAAGACCCGTGTCAATTTAACCCGGTCTTACCATCTTGAACTAGGTTTACCCATCATGGTCGAGTCAAATGGACCAAGGGCATAAAGGAGATCGAGATCCCAGGTACGAAATCGACCCAAAAACACTTAATTCTAGGGGAGGGTCGCACACCCAGTGAAGCAGGGTCGGACCTCCCAAAACAGAAAGTCAGACCCTCAGTTTTTAAGGGAGGGTCAGACAGCTTAAGACCCTAGGGTCGACGGGATCATCGACCCACCCATCGACCCTCGGTTTCTGACGAAACTAAAATTAGGAAATTTCCTAATTTTCGGTTGGGATTCTTTCTAAAACTCAATGGGATTATTATAGGACATTCCTAGTCTATTTAAAAGACGTTCCTAAGCCACTTTCACTCCTTTCACAACCCTAATTGAATTGAGAGAAAGAAAGAAGAAGGAAAAGAGGAAGAAAGGAGGCTAGGGAGAAGGCTTAGCAAAAAGGAGAAGAAATTGCAGAGGAAAGTAATCTTCTCAGGTATGGATACTAATTCCATGAGTTTCTACAGACCTTAGGTTAGATATGGTTGAGTGTAAGATTTCGGAGAAACCCAAACCATCCATCCATGGTCAGGTTTTCATGGAAAACCATAGGAGGATGCGCGAAAAGGAGAAAGATGGTTTATACATGGTTCTAGACCATAGAATGAAAGTTGAGAGAATGTAGGAAGCAAGCCATAGGACCCCAAATACGAAGAATGGATTAAAAGTTGAAATTGGACCAGAGTGCACCGAGGGTCACACCAAGGGTCGATAGACCATCCGACCCTAGGTGTTTCTGACCATCGACCCTCAGCATTCGGGAAGTTCAGAATGGAGGGAGGGTCGATAGACCCATCGACCCTAGCATCGACCCTAGCATCGACCCTCAGTTGACAGAATGGTTTTTAAATTCCGAATTAATTCTAATTAAATTCTATCGACTTTGTTAGGTTTGCTAGCAATATAATACCGTTATAACAGTGAATCGAAAGCTTGGAAAATATCTATTAGCAAGCTAAGGTGAGGAACCTTAACGCCAAACTAAATTGGTTAATAATAAACTGTTTTCTATTTCTTGAGTCCTATGCCATGTTTGATTCTATGCGAATATGTTTGTAATGTGCATACAGCATGCCATCCAATATTTCTATTACTAGTTCATGCATATTTACTTTATTGTTTATAACATGATGATGATGATGATGATAGGAATAGGCATGTGATTGTATGTGTTTGGTTGATGTGCTTGATGCGAGCGAGTATCAGGGGAGGTGTGATGAGAATGTTAATAAACGTTAACCTTTGGCGGGTCTCAGTACTTTAGCTCTATCTCTAACTCAAGTCTTGTGCATTGGCATCGTCGTATCGCCATTACCTTAGCAGAACTATTATGTCATAGAGTATCAGGGGAGGTGGTCTCGGTCCTTGTAGTCTCTGACTCTACCGGGGGGCCTTAGCTCTATCTCTATGGATGTTCTGAGGGATGCTGGGGTGAGGCCTTGGATACACTGTTTGGCGTTAGGATTGGTTAGTAGCGAGCCCAGTTTGCAAGCCCTCGCTAACAGGGGCTTACGTGTTGGTATAGCATTATATAGCAATAAACGTTAACCTGTGTTGTATAATGTTATGGTAGGGTGGATGGGGACGACGATAAACGTTAACCTTCGGGAGGGCTTCCACACCCTGTGTATAGAGGCGGTGTCAATAAACGTTAACCTTTGACCACCCAACCTTTCTATTGCACATTGCAAACTATAAACCAAGACCAAAGATATGAATTGACTTTTTGCATGCATATGTAATGTTGCATTGTTTTGGCTACTCACTGAGCCGTGTTGTGTGCTCACCCCTCGACGTCGAATATTTTTAGTTGATGATGCAGGATATACAGTTGAAGATTATATGAACCTGTCGGCGTACGGAAAGGTTGCAGCTATGGAAGTTGGAGCTGAAGACGATACACACGACTCCTTTTGCGAGTGCAACTCGTGTGTATTCGATTAGATATTTTTGTAGGTTTCTTTATTGGATTTATAAGACATGTATTTGGTATTTAAATATTTATGTCTCAGTTAAACTCAGAATAATTTGCTATTATTTATGGGTATCATTTAGTTCTCAGTTCATATTATTTATAAATTTTCTGCTATTGTGTATTACTCTGATTATGATTGTGGATGCGTGTAAAGTTTGGATAATGCGGGGATAGACTATTAGAGATCCTGGTTGAACCGTTGGTTATTTGGCGGTTCATCACACCATTCTGAACAATGCAGAATTGGGGTGTGACAACTTGGTATCAGAGCATCTCAGGCCTTGCCCGCCGAACTGACACACATTCAAGACCATTGTGGACTGAGATAGGATAAATTAAATGCTTTAATACAAACGCATTGTAAGCACAAGTGATGATTGAAACCGAATCAAAAAGGGAATAATACATCTATTAAAGGGAAAATCAGTTACATACAATGAGTAAGAGAACCAAAACGTATATCCATCGCTAAAGCAGAGTACAGTCCACAACCCGGATAGTTACTCTATAGTACAAGAAAAGTAAAGTGCAATCAGGAAGCTGGAGGCGAAGGAGGAGGCGGTGCCTCACGATCTCTGTCGTAGTCCTCAGCATAGACTCTAGTCAACCAGGCTATCTGAGTCTGGGTCGTCTGCAGACTAGCTATGAGATCAGCCACCCTCTGATCAGTCTGGCGCTGGGCGTCTAGGAGCTCCCCTATCCTCAGATCCGATGTGGGCTAAGCCTCTCTAATCACGTGAAACATACTCAGCACGTCATCAGCTGGTGGGCGTGAAGGACCAGCATCATGAGAAGGACTAGTCTCGGGTACCGAAGCCGCCGCAGCAGAAGTACCAGCCCGATCCGCATGCGTAGGTGATGGCGTTGGTATCGCATCGACATCCATATATAAGCGATCATCGTCGACCGGAACCCCACGAGCCCTAACAGCAGCCTCAGCATCAGCCATCTCAACCCGAGTGTGAGGGCGCACCATCGCGTTCCTCTCCTCATCACTAACCTCCGCATCTCGTAGCCCCATCTTGCAGATAGCCTCCCAATCTAGAGGCGACGAGAAGGTCTTCTCCTGGATCTTCTCATCAACCAGATCCACCCCCAAACGAGTCAGTAGCACTGTAATCATGCATCCATAGGGTAGATAACCCCTATGATCGGACAATGTGGCACTGATCATTGTCCGCATGAAGATGTAAGGAAGGCAGACCGGCTGTCGAGTGCATATGCTATAGATCAAGAACTGGGTCAGCTGAGACACCCTCTCATAGTGGCCACTCTGCGGAATCAGATTATGCTGGATAATCTTGCAGAAGACTCGTGGAGATGGACGCAAGTAGCAAGCTCTCATCTGCAATCTATCGGGACGGAGCAACTGATTGTCGATCTCAGCTCTCATCTCCATTTCAACAAACTATGGCTCTCCCGGCGCACAGTACACCATAGGGCCATCATAGGCAATGCCCAATAGATCGGCCAGCTGCCGATAATCAATGGAAATGTGCACCCCCTTGACGTAGCTAGTGATGCGCAACTCCTGACCACGCTCGACATCATTGTAATCCCCCACCACCTGGAGATTACAATAGAACTGGCGCACCAAGTCTGGACATGTGCACGCGTCGTATGTGATGACAGGGAGCCACCCCATGTCACCGAATGCTCCCTCTACATTGAACAAGGCTAGCTCAGCCAAGTTCACCATGCGACCCCCTTCCACTTTCTTGCAGGCATAGTCAGCATACTGTGCCTCAGCTTCATTCGAATGGAAGCAAAGTGGATCACGCAATCTTGGCACTTTGGTACGGGCCATAGTATCTGCAAAATAAGAAAGAGAAAAGAAATAAGTAGTTAGTAGGATAAAAATCCAAAATTTGAGTAAATAACGACGTAAGTTGACCATAAAGCCCCATTTCTGGCCATACAAGTGGGCATAAGGACTTACGAAGGTTTAGACATATCTTACAACCCGCATGCAGAAGGAAATTTTAAGTGACGATGTCCAATTGGAAGAAATTGAAGGAAAATTAAAAATTTTGATAAATTAGGGCAAAAAGAGAAAAATTTAAGTTTCTCGATAACCAACCGATGAAACTGAAAAATTTTTTAGGGCTTTCGTTCCTCAAGACCCCAATAACTAAAGCCCCCAATAAAAATAGAATTTTTACGGTTGGAAAAAGTTTAATTTGGAAAAGCCGAGCTAAATGAGTAAAAACCTAGAAATAAAAACCTAAAAACAGGGAAAGTTAGGAAATTATACCTATAGAGGTGATGTGGATGTCGAAACTCGGAGTAAGAACGATCCACAATAGTGAAGTAACACTGTAGCAACTCGGAGAGTAGAGACGAGTCGAAACGGAGGAGGAATAGTGAGAATTGACCCAGAATCGGATCTTAAAAATCTGATTTTTGGTCCGAGGGTCGGAGAATTCGACTGACACCTTCGACCCTCGGATCGACCCTCCAATCGACCCTCGGCTCTCGGGAATCCGACAGAAATTCAAGGGTCGGATTGAGGGTCGGACACCCATCGACCCTCGCATCGACCCTCAGCTCTCGGGAAGAACAGGACATTCCCAGGGTCGGATACTAAGGGTCGGACATACCATCGACCCTCACCATCGACCTACATTGAAAAGACAGTATTTATTTCAGAATCAATTGGAGATTTTTAATTTTATATCGGTTAGCGTGCCTACATGAAGTATAAATGATTCCTCACTAATTTTGATGAGTTTCAGGCACCTCCCATCTCAAAAGTAAATATGTCTGGCCATAGAGTTACTCGACAGACCCGAAACACAATCCCACCACCACCACCGGCGGATGAGACTAGTCCAGAGAACAATTACGCACAGGGAAATCCCGAGCCGGCAAACCCTACAAATTTGCCACCACCACCACCAGAGCTAACAACTGTGGTGATGAATTTGGCACAACAGCTACAACAAATGCAACATGCACAAGCTCAAATGCAGGTTGCGATGGGAGTTATGTTTCAAGCCACTCAGGCTGCAGCCATGCACACTGGGCAAGCTAGTGCAGCACCAGTGGGTAACCACCCAGCTCAACAGACACCTCAACAACCGGCTGCACCAATTCCAGTGCAAGTCCCAAAAGCAGCCCAAGGGAACTATCAGTATCCACCCCCTATGTTTGGGGTATACCAAAATCAACTGGATCACTCCCGACTAGTAGAGAGATTTTTGAAAATGAAGCCAAGAGAATTAAATGGCAAGCCGTCTGATCCACTGTGGCCAGCACACTAGATAGACGAGATGGAAAGAAACTTTCTTATGATGTACTGAAGAGGAGAAAGTATTGTGTGCCACCTTCATGCTCAAAGGCGACGCACATCATTGGTGGAAATCGACCAGGGCCTATCTATTGACTAAGCACGCCCCTACTGACTTGGGCTATATATAAAGAAGCTTTCTTTGAGAAATATTTTCCACGAAGCTTCAGAGATTCGATGGAGAAGGAGTTCCTGAGTCTTTATCAGGGACAGATGTCGGTGGATGCATACCAACAACGTTATGAAGAGCTGTTTTTCTTCGCACCACTGAGTATGCAAGAAGAAGATACAAAAACCCGTAGATTCGTCGCGGGACTAAGAGGAAGTATAAGGGAACATGTTCTGGGATTAGAAAAGAACATATACAACGAAGCTGTTCAGATTGCTCGAGTGATCGAATCGAGCCAGAAAGAGAGTTATTTCACTCAAAACAAAGGCATAAAAAGGCCAGCTGGGAATTCTTATAACGGAGGCAATAATAGGACGTATAAACCGTTCTGTCCTCAGAATTTTGCAACTGCACCAAAGTCTTCTGCAGTAACTCAACCACAGCCAAAGCCAAATTCTGAAGCCCCGAAGTGTTATAACTGCAACCAACCAGGGCACATGGCAAGAGAATGTCCAAAACCCAAGAAGTAGTTACATCAAGGACGGGTATATGCTGTTACATCAGAGGATGCAGCCGCATCGCCGGATGTGGTCATAGGTATGACCGAAACTTTTAAGATTATAATTACACTGATTGAGTACGTAGACTAAGTAAAAACGGATCACAGGTATCGTACCTATCAATGGCGTACCCGCCAGAGTACTCTTTGATTCAGGAGCTACTCATTCATTTATATCTGTGTCGTTTGGAAAGAACACCAATCTGCCCATCAAAACATTAGACTACAAATTCCTTGTACGATCACCGATGGGATTAGAAGTGGAATTAGAGAAAGGTTATGGACCATGTCCAGTTCTCATCGGAGAGCAGACCTTGGATGCAACCTTAATACAACTTGAGATGGCAGACTTTGATGTCATCTTAGGAATGGACTGGTTAGCTCGGCACTCTGCAAATCTATTATGCGCCGAGAAGAAGCTAACGTTCAAAGACAAAGAAGGAGCAGAATTCAGTTTTTCGGGAACCAAACTTCCCCGGAGACGCAAGCTCATACTCTCAGCATTAAAGGCTAAGAAGTGCCTTGAGAAAGGAGCGGTCGGATATCTAGTATCAGTGGTCGACCTAACTAAGGACGTGCCACAAATGGAAGATATTGATGTCGTGCGGGATTTTCCTGATGTATTTCCGGAGGAATTACCCGGACTACAACCCGACCGAGCCACGGAGTTTGTAATAGACCTCATACCTGGAGCCGCACCAGTATCAAAAGCACCTTATAGAATGGCTCCTACTGAACTGAAGGAATTAAAAGTGCAACTACAAGAACTGCTGGATAAGGGTTATATTAGACCCAGTATATCTCAATGGGGAGTACCGATGTTGTTCGTAAAGAAGAAGGATGGTAGTGTTCGATTATGCATCGATTATCGAGAGTTGAATAAACTGACCATTAAGAATCGATACCCACTACCCAGGATCGATGACTTGTTCGATCAGTTACAAGGAGCGAAGGAATTTTCAAAGATCGATCTTCGATCAGGCTATCATCAACTGAAGATTAAAGTAGGTGACATTCTGAAGATAGCTTTCAGGACAAGATACGGACATTATGAGTTCCTAGTGATGTCCTTCGGACTAACTAATGCACCGGCAACGTTCATGGAACTTATGAACCGAGTTTTCCATGATATGTTGGTCACATCGGTGATAGTATTTATTGATGACATATTGGTATACTCCATGGACAAGGAAACCCATGTCAAGATCCTAGACGCAGCCCTACAGCGTTTAAGGAAAGAGAAGTTATACGCCAAATTTTCAAAGTATGAGTTTTGGCTAAGTGAAGTCGCCATTCTAGGCCATGTAGTATCCGCGGAAGGAATCAAAGTGGACCCCAGTAAGATCGAAGCTATTGTGAAGTGGGAAGCACCAAAGAGCGTCTCAGAAATTAGATGTTTCCTGGGTCTAGCTGGATATTATCGGAGATTCGTAGAAGACTATTCTCGGATTGCCGTACCTCTTACCAGTTTGACCAAGAAAGGAGAAAAGTTCGTATGGACGGATAATTGTGAAAAGAGCTTTCAAACACTGAAGACCAGATTGATATCCGCTCCAATTTTAACCATTCCTGTTCTAGGATAGATTTACCTTATACACTGATGCATCGGGATTGAGATTAGGATGTGTGCTTATGCAAGGAGAACAAGTAGTTGCGTATGCATCGAGACAGTTGAAGGTACATGAGAAGAATTACCCCACTCACAATTTGGTGTTAGCGGCAGTAGTACATGCTGTCAAGATATGGAGACACTACCTATACGTAGTGAAATTTCAGATTAAGTCGGACCATAAAAGTCTTACTTATCTATTTAATCAGAAGGAGTTGAATATGAGACAAAGAAGATGGCTGGAACTATTGAAAGACTATGATTGTGATATCCAGTATCATCCGGGAAAAGCGAACGTAGTAGCAGATGCATTGAGCAGAAAATCAATGATAAAGTCTCAAGGAGAAACTAGCACAACTGCAGCAATGTGTACTACCGGGATGGTATTCAATCACGGTGATGAGCAGTATGTGATAGACACACCGGATGGATCAACCAACCAAGGGTTCATTCATCGGTTTTCAAATATGTTCGCGGCATTGAAGATAATACCGGATATAGTGGATGAAGTGAAGACAGCTATCAAAGCAGATCCTTATCTGAGAACGGTACAAGAAGATATTGAGAAAGGTAGGACTAACCCCCGAGTTCACCTTGGATGACGAAAAGGTACTGAAATACAAAGGAAGAATATGTGTACCGAAAAGCGGAAAGTGTGGATATTTGACACCGACTCATGAAAGAAGCCCACACCACCATCTACTCGGTACATCCCGGAAGTACAAAGATGTATCATGACCTAAAGAAATTATACTTGGTGGAGGGGAATGAAGCGCGATGTAGCCAAGTTCGTGTCTAAATGCCTAAATTGTCAGAAGGTAAAGGCGGAACGACAATGACCCGCAGGACTGTTACAACCATTACCTGAACCAGCATGGAAATGGGACTGCATCACTATGGACTTCGTCACAGGACTACCACTGACTCCTCGAGTAGTTGACGCAGTTTGGGTGATTGTAGACCATCTGACTAAAACAGCTTGCTTCATACCGATACGACCCCAATATACACTCGAAAGGTTAGCAAAGCTGTATGTGGATAATATTGTTCGGCAACATGGTGACAGACGGACAGTCGGAGCGTACAATTCAGATTTTAGAAGATATGCTACGAGCATGTGTGATTGATTTCAAGGGATCATGGGACGAAAATTTACCATTGATCGAGTTCGCTTACAATAACAGCTATCAGGCTACTATACAAATGTCACCTTATGAAGCACTGTATGGCAGGAAGTGCCGAACTCCCTTGTTTTGGAATGAAGTTGGAGAACGTAGTATTGTTGGACCAGAATTTGTTGAAGAGACTTGTCGAGTGGTCGACATCATCAAGGAAAGAGTAAGAGTAGCTCAGAACCGTCAGAATCAATACGCAGATACTCGACGAAGAGATCTAGAGTTTGCCATAGGCGAAAAAGTATTTTTGAAAGTATCGCCTATGCGAGGATTGAAGAGGTTCGGACAGAAAGGAAAACTAAGTCCAAGATATGTCGGACCATATGAGATTCTGGCTAAGGGTGGGAAAGTAGCTTATCAGTTAGCACTACCACCATCTATGTCAAGTGTGCATGACGTATTTCACATATCCTTATTGAAGAAGTATGTCAAAGACCCAACACATGTGTTGATAGTAGATTTGCCAGAACTGACTGATGATTTGACATTTGAAGTACTACCAACGGAAATCACTAGTCGAAAGGTTCAACGTCTACGCAACAGAGATATCTACTATGTTAAGGTCACATGGAAAAGTAGAGACATGGAAGAGATTACATGGGAAGAAGAAAATGCTATGAGAAAGCAATACCCAGACTTGTTTGATTCAAAAGGTACGTACAATTTTGAGGACGAAATTTTTATAAGTTGGGGGGAGTTGTAAGACCCGTGTCAATTTAACCCGGTCTTATCATCTTGAACCAGGTTTACCCATCATGGTCGAGTCAAATGGACCAAGGGCATGAAGGAGATCGAGATCCCAGGTACGAAATCGACCCAAAAACACTTAATTCTAGGGGAGGGTCGCACACCCGGTGATGCAGGGTTGGACCTCCCAAAACAGAAAGTCAGACCCTCAGTTTTTAAGGGAGGGTCGGACAGCTTAAGACCCTAGGGTCGACGGGATCATCGACCCTCCCATCGACCCTCGGTTTCTGACGAAACTGAAATTAGGAAATTTCCTAATTTTCGGTTGGGATTCTTTCCAAATCTCAATGGGACTATTATAGGACATTCCAAATCTATTTAAAGGACGTTCCTAAGCCACTTTCACTCCTTTCACAACCCTAATTGAATTGAGAGAAAGAGAGAAGAAGGAAAAGGGGAAGAAAGGAGGCTTAGGAGAAGGCTTAGCAAAAAGGAGCAGAAATCGCAGTGGAAAGTAATCTTCTCAGGTATGGATAGTAATTCCATGAGTTTCTACAGACCTTAGGTTAGATATGGTTGAGTGTAGGATTTTGGAGAAACCCAAACCATCCATCCATGGTTAGGTTTTCATGGAAAACCATAGGAGGATGCACGAAAAGGAGAAAGATGGTTTATACATGGTTCTAGACCATAGAATGAAAGTTGAGTGAATGTAGGAAGCAAGCCATAGGAACCCAAATACGAAGAATGGATTAAAAGTGGAAATTGGACCAGAGTGCACCGAGGGTCGCACCAAGGGTCGATAGACCATCCGACCCTAGGTGTTTCTGACCATCGACCCTCAGCATTCGGGAAGTTCAGAATGGAGGGAGGGTCGATAGACCCATCGACCCTAGCATCGACCCTAGCATCGACCCTCAGTTGACAGAATGGTTTTTAAATTCCGAATTAATTCTAATTAAATTCTATCGACTTTGTTAGGTTTGCTAGCAATATAATACCGTTATAACAGTGAATCGAAAGCTTGGAAAATATCTATTAACAAGCTAAGGTGAGGAACCTTAACCCCAAACTAAATTGGTTAATAATAAACTGTTTTCTATTTCTTGAGTCCTATGCCATGTTTGATTCTATGCGAATATGTTTGTAATGTGCATACAGCATGCCATCCAATATTTCTATTACTTATTCATGCATATTTACTTTATTGTTTATAACATGATGATGATGATGATGATGATAGGAATAGGCATGTGATTGTATGTATGTGGTTGATGTGCTTGATGCGAGTGAGTATCAGGGGAGGTGTGATGAGAACGTCAATAAACGTTAACCTTTGGCGGGTCTCAGCACTTTAGCTCTATCTCTAACTCAAGTCTTGTGCATTGGCATCGTCGTATTGCCATTACCTGAGCAGAACTATTATGTCGTAGAGTATCAAGGGAGGTGGTTTCGGTCCTTGTAGGCTCCGTTTGATAACACTCCAGCTTCCATGGAGCGACTTCTGGTCCGAAGTTGTTTTCTACTTCTTCTCCGGAGTCAGGATTTTTGGAGTAGAATGCCGTTTGATAACGCTGCTCCAAAATCAAAAGACTATGCTTCCAGAATGCTATTTTGTGGTGGTGGCGGTGTTGATGGTGGTGGGTGGTGGTGGTAGTGGTGGTGGTGGTGGTGGGTGGTGGCAGTGGCGGTAGTGGTGGCAGTGGTGGTAGGTGGTGGGTGGGTGGTGGTGGCGATGGTGGTGGTGGTGGCAGTGATGGTGGAAGGTGGTGGGTGATGGTGGCGGTGATGGTCGAAGGTGGTGGGTGGTGGTAGTGGCGATGGTGGAGGGTGGTGGCGGCATCGATGGTAAGTGGTGGGTGATGGTGGTGGTGGTGGTGGTGGTGGCAGTGGTGGCAGTGGTGGCAGTGGTAGTCGGTGGTGGGTGGGTGGTGGTGGCGGTGATGGTGGAAGGTGGTGGTTGGTGGTGGCAGTGATAGTGGAAGGTGGTGGGTGGTGGTAGCGGCGATGGTTGAGGGTGGTGGCGGCATCGGTGGTAAGTGGTGGGTGGTGGTGGTGGTGGTGGAGGCAGTGGTGGCATTGGTAGTAGGTGGTGGGTGGGTGGTGGTGGTGACGGTGGTGGTGGTGGCAGTGATGGTGGAAGGTGGTGGGTGGTGGTGACGGCAATGGTGGAAGGTGGTGGCGATATTGGTGGTAAGTGGCAAGTGGTGGGTGGTGGTGATGGCGGCGGCGGCGGTGGTGGTGGTGGCAGCGGCGGTGGTGGTGGTGGTGGCGGCGGCGATGGTGGCTATGGGCGGTGGGTGGTGGTGGCGGCGATGGTGGAAGGTGGTGACGACATTGGTGGTAAGTGGTAAGTGGTGGGTGGTGGTAATGGCGGCGGCGACGACAGTGGTGGCGGCGGCGGCGGTGGTGGTGGCGGCGGCGGCGGCAGTGGTGGTGGTGGTGGCGGCTATGGGTGGTGGGTGGTGGTGGGGATGGTGGAGGTGGAGGGGTGGTGGTGAAGATGACAGTGCTAATGGTAGTGGTGATGGCAGTCAGTAGTGGTAATAGCTCCGGAGCAAGAGAAGTAGTAAGGAGTTGGAGTGTTAACAAACGGGGCCGTAGTCTCGGACTCTACTGGGGGGCCTTAGCTCTATCTCTATGGATGTTCTGAGGGATGCTGGGGTGAGGGCTTGGATACACTGTTTGGCATTAGGATTGGTTAGTAGCGAGCCCAGTTCGCAAGCCCTCGCTAACAGGGGCTTACGTGTTGGTATAGCATTATATAGCAATAAACGTTGACCTTTGTTGTATAATGTTATGGTAGGGTAGATGGGGACGACGATAAACGTTAACCTTTGGGCGAGCTTCCACACCCTGTGTATAGAGGCGGTGTCAATAAACGTTAACCTTTGACCACCAAACCTTTCTATTGCACATTGCAAACTATAAACCAAGACCAAAGATATGAATTGACTTTTTGCACGCATATGTAATGTTGCATTGTTTTGGCTACTCACTGAGCCGTGTTGTGTGCTCACCCCTCGACGTCGAATATTTTTGGTTGATGATGCAGGATATACAGTTGAAGATTATATGAACCTATCGGCGTACGGAAACATTGCAGCTATGGAAGTTGGAGCTGAAGACGATACACACGACTCCTTTTGCGAGTGCAACTCGTGTGTATTCGATTAGATATTTTTGTAGGTTTCTTTATTGGATTTATAAGACATGTATTTGGTATTTAAATATTTATGTCTCAGTTAAACACAGAATAATTTGCTATTATTTATGGGTATCATTTAGTTCTCAGTTCATATTATTTATAAATTTTCCGCTATTGTGTATTACTCTGATTATGATTGTGGATGCGTGTAAAGTTTGGATAACGCGGGGATAGCCTATTAGAGATCCTGGTTGAACCGTTGGTTATTTGGTGGTTCATCACACCATTCTGAACAATGTGGAATTGGGGTGTGACATTAACGTTTACTGACGTTCTCATCACACCTCCCCTGATACTCGCTCGCATCAAGTACACCAACCATACACACACAATCACATGCCTATTCCTATCATCATCATCATCATGTTATAACAATAAAGTAAATATGCATGAACAAATAATAGAAATATTGGATGACATGTTGTATGCACATTACAAACATGTTCGCATAGAATCAAGCATGGAATTGGACTCAAGAAATAGAAAAGAGTTTGTCATTAACCAATTAGTTTAGATTTTTATTTCCTCACCTTAGCTTGCTAACAGATACTTTTCCAACCTTTATAATCACCTTTATATTGTTATTGTATTGCTAGAAGACCTAACAAGTCGATAGAATTTAATTAGAATTAATTCTGAATTTAAAAACTATTCTGTTAACTGAGGATCGGAGGTAGGGTCGGAGTCCTGATCGACCCTGGGTGCGACCCTCCCCAACTCTGAACTTTCCGAACACTGAGGGTGGATACTCAGGATCACCTAGGGTCGGATGGTCATCGACCCTCGGTGCACTTTGGTCCAATTCCATCTTTTAGTCCATTCATCGTGCTTGGGATCCTATGGCTTGCTCCTACATTCCATTCTACATTCATTCCATGGTCTGAAACCATGTATAATCCACCTAGATAGCTTTCATGTAATCCCCCATGGTTTCCCATGAAAACCTGACCATGGATTGATGGTTTGGGTTTCTCCGAGATCACATTCTCATCAATATCTAACCTAAGGTCAGTAGAAACTCATGGAATTAGTATCCATACCTGAGAAAAAGACTACTTCTCTACAACTCTTCTCTTTTGGCTAACTTCTCTTCCTTGCTTCACTTCTTCCTCTTTTCCTTCTCTTCTCTTTCTCTCAATTTAATTAGGGTTGTGAAATGAGTGAAAGAGGCTTAGGGACGTCCTTTAAATAGAGTAGGAACATCCTAAATAAGTCCCATTGAGATTAGGAAAGAATCCCAATCGAAAATTAGGAAATTCCCGTCGACCCTAGGGTTCAAGATGTCCGACCCTCCATTCAAAATTGAGGGTTTGACTTTCTGCTTTGGGAGGTCCAACTCTGCTTAGCTGGGTATGCGACCCTCCCTTCAAATTAAGTGTTTTTGGGTCGATGTGATACCTGGGATCTCAATCTCCTTCACGCCCTTGGTCCATTTGACTCAACCATGATGGGTAAACCTGGTTCAAGGTGATAAGACCGGGTTAGATTGACACGGGTCTTACAACTCCCCCCTACTTATAAAAATTTCGTCCTCGAAATTGTACATACCTTCTGAATCAAATAAGTGAGGGTGTTGCCTCCGCATAGCATTTTCTTCTTCCCATGTAATTTCTTCCATGTCTCTACTTTTCCAAGTGACCTTAACGTAATAGATATCTCAGTTGCGTAGTCGTTGAACCTATCAGCTGGTGATTTTAGTTGGTGTTACTTCAAATGTCAAATCATCAGTCAAATCCGATAAATCTACAGTCAACATGTGCGTTGGATCCTTGACAAACTTCTTCAATAGGGAAATGTGAAATACGTCATGCACACTCGACATAGATGATGGTAGTGCTAACTGATAAGCCACTTTACCACGCTTAGCTAGAATCTCATATGGCCCGACATATCTTGGACTTAGTTTCCCTTTTTGTCTGAACCTTTTCAATCCTCGCATAGGCGATACCTTCAAAAATACTTCATCACCTACGACAAACTCCAGATCTCTGCGTCGAGTATCTGCATATTGCTTCTGACGATTCTGGGCTGTTCTTACTCTTTCCTTGATAATGTCGACCACTCGGCAAGTCTCTTCAACAAATTCTGGCCCAACAATACTACGTTCTCCAACTTCATTCCAAAACAAAGGAGTTCGGCACTTTCTGCTATACAGTGCCTCATAAGGTGACATCTGTATAGTAGCCTAATAGCTATTGTTATAAGCGAACTCGATCAATGGTAACTTTTCATCCCATGATCCTTTGAAATCAATTACACATGCTCGTAGCATATCTTCTAGAATCTGAATTGTACGCTCTGACTGTCTGTCTGTCTGTGGGTGGAATGCAGTACTGAACTTCAATGTTGTACCCATAGCCTTTTGCAATCCCTCCCAAAACTTGAAAGTAAATCGTGGATCTCTATCAGACACAATGCTTTCTGGAAAACCATGTAATCGAACAATATTATCCACATACAGCTTTGCTAACCTCTCCAGTGTATACTGAGGTCATATCGGTATGAAGTGAGCTGTTTTAGTCAGACGGTCCACAATCACCCAAACTGCGTCAACTACTCAAGGAGTCAGTGGTAGTTCCATGACGAAGTCCATTGTGATGCATTCCCATTTCCATGCTGGTTCTGATAATGGCTATAACAGTCCTGCGGGTCTTTGTCGTTCAGCCTTTACTTTCTGACAATTTAGGCATTGAGACACGAACTTGGCTACATCTGCTTTCATTCCGCTCCACCAATATAATTTCTTTAGATCATGATACATTTTTGTACTTCCAGGATGTATCGAATAGATGGTGGTATGGGCTTCTTTCATCAGTCGGTGTCTAATGTCCATATTTTTTGTTTTCGGTACACATATTCTTCCTTTGTATTTCAGTACTTTCTCTTCGTCCAAGGTGAACTCAGGATTAGTCTTACCTTTCTCGATATCTACTTGTACTGTTCTCAGATAAGGATCTGATTTGATAGCTGTCTTCACTTCATCCATTATGTCCGGTATAATCTTCAATGCAGCGAACATATTTGAAAACCGATGAATGAACCCTTGGTTGGCTGACTCATCCGTTGTGTCTACCACATATTGCTCATTGTCGTGATTGAATACCATTCCGGTAGTACACATTGTTGTAGTTGTGCTATTCTCTCCTTGCAATTTTATCATTGCTTTTCGGCTTAACGCATCCGCTACTACGTTCTCTTTTCCCGGATGATACTGGATATCACAATCATAGTCTTTCAGTAGTTCCAACCATCTTCTTTGTCTCATATTCAATTCCTTCTGATTAAATAGATAAGTAAGACTTTTATGGTCTGACTTAATCTGAAATTTCTCCCCATATAGGTAATGTCTCCATATCTTGATAGCTTGCACTACTGCTGCTAGCTCCAGATCATGAGTGGGATAATTTTTCTCATGTACCTTTTACTGTCTTGAAGCATAAGCAATCACTTGCTCTCCTTGCATAAGCTCACATCCCAGTCCCAGTCCCGTCGCATCAGTGTATAGAGTAAATGTCTGTCCTGGAACGAGAATAGTCAAAATTAGAGCGGATATCAATTTGGTCTTCAGTATTTGGAAACTCTTCTCACATTTATCGGCCTACACGAACTTTTCACCTTTCTTAGTCAAACTGGTGAGAGGTACGGCAATCCGGGAATAGTCTTCCATGAATCTTCGATAATAACCAGCGAGACCCAGAAAACTTTTAATTTCTGAAATGCTCTTTGGTGCTTCCCACTTTACAATAGCCTCGATCTTGCTGGGGTCCACTTTGATTCCTTCAACGGATACTACATGGCCTAAGAAGGCGACTTCACTTAGCCTAAACTCACACTTTGAAAATTTGGCATATAGCTTCTCTTTCCTTAAACGTTGTAGGGCAGCATTTAGGTTCTGATATGAGTTTCTTCGTCCTTGGAGTATACCAATATATCATCAATAAATACTATCACCGACGTATCCAACATATTATGGAAAACCCGGTTCATAAGTTCCATGAAAGTTGCTGGTGCATTCGTTAATCCAAAAGACATGACCAAGAACTCATAATGTCCGTATCTGGTCTTGAAAGTTGTCTTAGGAATATCAACCTCTTTAATCTTCAATTGATGATAGCCCGATCGAAGATCGATCTTAGAAAATACCTTTGCTCCTTGCAACTGATCGAACAAGTCATCGATCCGTGGTAGTGGGTATCGATTCTTGATTGTCAGTTTATTCAACTCCCGATAGTTGATGCATAATCGAACACTACCGTCCTTCTTCTTTACGAATAACACCGGCGCTCCCCATGGTGATATACTGGGTCGAATATAACCCTTGTCCAGTAGTTCTAGTAGTTGCACTTTCAGTTCCTTCAGTTCCGTAGGAGCCATTCTATAAGGTGCTTTTGATACGGGTGCGGCTCCAGGTACAAGATCTATCACAAACTCTGTGGCTCGGTTGGGTGGTAAACCTGGTAGTTCCTCCAGAAATACGTCGGGATAGTCCCGCACGACTTCAATATCTTCCATTTGTGGTGCTTCCTTGGTTAGGTCGACCACTGATACTAGATACCCGACTGCCTCCTTCTCGAGGCACTTCTTAGCCTTTAGTGCTGAGAGTATGAGCTTGCGTCTACGGGGAAGTTTGGTTCCCAAAAAACTAAATTCTGCTCCTGCTTGGTCTTTAAATGTTAGCTTCTTTTCGGCACATAGTAGGTTCGCAGAATGCCGAGCTAACCAGTCATTCCCAAGATGACGTCAAAGTCTGCCATCTCAAGTTGTATCAAGGTTGCATCTAAGGTTTTCTCACCAATGCGGACTGGACATGGTCCATAGCCATTTTCTAATTCCAATTCTAACCCCATCGGTGACCGTACAAGTAATTTGTAGTCTAATGTTTTGATGGGTAAGTTTATCTTCTTTCCGAATGACACAGATATAAATAAATGAGTAGCTCCTGAATCAAAGAGTACTCTGGCGGGTGCGCCATTTATAGGTACGATACCTGTGATTTATTTTAACTTAGTCTACATGCTCACATAATGTAATTACACCTTCAAAAGTTTTAGTCATACTTGTGACCACATCGGGTGATGCGGCTGCATCCTCAGACGTAGCAGCAGATACCCGTCCCTGATGGAACTGCTTCTTGGGCTTAGGGCACTCCCTTGCCATATGTCCCGGTTGGTTGTAATTATAACACTTCGGACTTGCAGAATTTGGCTATGGATGAGGTTGAGTTACTGGAGTAGTCTTGGTTGCAGCATTAAAATTCTGAGGCGGAAAGGCTTATATGTCTTGTTATTGCCTCCGTTATAAGAATTTCCAGCTGGCCTTTTGATACCCCGGTTCTGTGTGAAATAACTCTCCTTCTGGCTCGATTCAATAACTCGAGCTATTTGGACAGCTTCATTGTAAATCTTCTTTTCTAAGCCCAGAACATGCTCTCTGATGCTTCCTCTCAGTCCTGTGACGAACCTACGGGTTTTGGTTTCTTCTTCCTGCATACTCAGTGGTGCGAAGAAAAACAGCTCTTCATAACGTTGTTGGTACGCATCCACTTACATCTGCCCCTGATATAGACTCAGAAACTCCTTCTCCATAGAATCTCTGAAGCTTCGTGGAAAATATTTCTCGAAGAAAGCTCCTTTATAAACAGCCCAAGTCAGTTGGGCGGGCTTGGTCAATAGATAGTCCCGAGTAGATTTCCACTAGTGATGTGCATCGTCTTTAAGCATGAAGGTGGCACATAATACTTTTTCTTCCTCTATAATAGTCATCATGAGGAAATTTCTCTCCATCTCGTCTATCCATTGTGCTGGCCATAATGGATCAGATGGCTTGCCATTAAATTCCCTAGGCTTCATCTTCAAAAATCTCTCCACCAATCGAGAGTGATCCAACTGATTTTGGGGATATGCCCCAAACATATGGGGTGGATACTGGTAATTAACCTGAGCTGCTTCGGAGCCTGTACTGGAATCTGTGCAGCAGGTTGTTGAGGTGTCTGAGGTTCTAGGTGGTTACCCATCGGTGCTGCACTGGCTTGTCTTGTCTGTATAGGTGCAGCTTGAGTGGCTTGGAACATAATACCTATCGCAACTTGCATCTGAGCCTGTGCGTGTTGCATCTGTTGCAGCTGCTAAGCCAGATTCATCACCACGGTTGATAGCTCTGGTGGTGGAGGTGGAAAATTTGTAGGGTTTGCCTGTTCTGGATTACCCAGTGCATAATTATTTTCCTGACTGGTCTCCTCCATGGGTGGTGGTGGTGGAACCGCATTTCGGTTCTGTCGGGTTACCCTACGTCCAGACATAATTTCTTCTGTGATTGGTTGTGCCTGAAAATTATCAAAATAGGTGAGAAGTCATTTATATTTCATGTAGGCACACTAACCGATATAAAATTTTAATTCCAGCTCATTTTTAAAGAAAAATATTGTCTTTTCTATGCATGGTCGATGGTGAGGGTCGATGGTATGTCCGACCCTTAGTATCCGACCCTGGGAATGACCTGTTCTTCCCGAGAGTTGAGGGTCGATGTGAGGGTCGATGGGTGTCCGACCCTCAGTTCTGACCCTTAGTTTTCTGTCAGATTCCCAAGAGCCGAGGGTCGATGGGAGGGTCGATTCGAGGGTCGATGGTTCTGGTTGAATTGTCCGACCCTCAGACTAAAAATCAGATTTTTAAGATCCGATTTTGAATCATTTCTTATTATTTCCCTCTCGTTTCGACTCGTCTCTCCCCTCCGAGTTTCTACAGTGCCACTCCACTGTTTTTTGTCTGTTTGAGTCCGGCTTTCGACGTCCACGTCATCCATACAGGTATGTTCTCCCATTTTTACCTATTTTTAGGTTTTCTTTCTAGGTTTTTGTCCACTTAACTTGTTTTTTTCAAATTAAACTTTTTCCAACCGTAAAAATTTGATTTTTATTGGGGCTTTTGTTATTGGTATCTCGAGGAATGAAAGCCCTCAAAAATTTTTGAATTTCATCGGTTGGTTATCGAGAAACTTGAATTTTTGCTCGTTTTCCCTAATTTATCGAAATTTTTTCGATTTCTTGAAATTTCTTCAAATTGGTCTTCATGGTTTCCATTTCCTACTGTGTGAGTATCATAGGATGTGTTGGACCCTAAGTAAGTCCTCCCGCCCACGTGTATGGGTGAAAAGTGAGGCTTTTGGACAACTTACGTCGTTAAAATACTAAATTTTCAGATTTTTATCCTACTAACCCCTTGTCTCCCTTTCTGTTTCTTATCTGTAGGTACCATGGCTCGTACCAAGATACCCAGAGTTCATGATCCACTTCGCTTTCGCTCTAATGAAGCGGAGGCATAGTATGCCGACTATGCTCGTAAGAAAGTGGAGGGTGGTTATATGGTGAACTTGGCTGAGCTAGCCTTGTTCAACGTAGAGAGAACATTTGGTGATACGGGGTGGCCCCCTGTCATCACTTACGACGCGTGCACATGTCCGGATTTGGTGCGCCAGTTCTATTGTAATCTCCAGGTGGTGGGGAATTACAATGACGTTGAGCATGGTCAAGAGTTGCGCATCCCTAGTTATGTTAAAGGGGTGTACATTTCCTTTGATTATCGGCAACTGGCCGATCTGTTGGGCATACCCTATGATGGCCCCATGGTGTACTGTGTGCCTGGAAAGATCGACAATCAGCTGCTACGACCTGATCGCTGGCAGATGAGAGCTTGTTACCTACGTCCAGCTCCATGGGTCTTCTGTAAAATTATCCAGCATAATCTGATTCCGCAAAGTGGGCACTATGAGAGGGTTTCTCAGCTGACCCATTTTTGATATATAGTATCTGCACCAGACAGCCGGTCTGCCTTCCCTACATCATCATGCGGACCATGATTAGTGCTACATTGTCCGGTCATAAGGGTAATCTACCCTATGGACGCATGATTACAGTTCTACTGACTCGTCTGGGGGTTGACCTGGTAGATGAGAAGATCCAGGAGAAGACCTTCTCGTCGCCTCTAGATTAGGAGGCTATCTGCAAGATGCGTATGCGGGATGCCTAGGTTAGTGATGAGGAGAGGAACGCGATGGTGCGCCCTCACACTCACATTGAGATGGCTGACGCTGAGGCCGCTGTTGCCGCTGCTAGAGCTCATGTGGATCTTATCGATGATGACGATCGTATGTATATGGATGTCGACTCGATACCACCGCCTTCCCTTACACATGCAACTGGAGTTGGTACTTCTTCTGTGGCGGCTCCTGCACCTGAGGCTGGTCATTCTCATGCGGCTGGTCCTTCACTCCCACCTTCTGACATGATGGAGATGTTGTAGGAGATCAGGGAGGCTCAATGCAGATCTGATCTGAGGATGGAGGAGTTGTTAGACACTCAGCGTATGAGGGTGGATGAGCTCATAGCGATCCGACGGGCGACTGATCGAAGGATAGCCGATCTTACAGCTAGTCTCCAGACGACCCAGACTCAGGTGGCCTAGTTGACTAGAGTCTACGCTGAGGATTATGACAGAGATCGTGAGGCACCGCCTCCTCCTTCAACTCCAGCTTCATGATTGTATTTATTTTCTTGTACTACAGGGTAACTGTCCGGGTTGTGGACTGTACTCTGCTATAGTTACATTTTGTTTCTCTCTCTCATTGTATGTAACTTGTTTCCCCTTTTATAGATGCATTATTCTCTTTTTAAATTTGGTCTCAACCATCACTTGTGCTTACAGTGTGTTAATATTACTGTTTTTACTTTTATCCTATCTCAGTTCACAATTGTTTCGAATGTATGTTAGTTTAGCGGACAAGGCCTGAGATGCTTTGATGCCAAGTTGTCACACCCCAATTCCGCACTGTTTAGAATGGTGTGATGAACCGCTAGCAAACCAACGGTTCAACTAAGATCTCGAGTAGGCTATATCCGTGGTATCTAAACTTCCACACATCCATGATCATAATCAGAGTAAATACACAATAGCGGAAATCTTATAATAAAATGAACTGAGAATCTACTGTGATATAAATATTAAATATCAAATTATTCTGTATCAACTGGAACATAAATAATTATCAAAAACATGTCTTTATTAAATTCAAATAAAGAAACCTAAGAAAAATCTAATCGAATACACAGGAGTTGCATTCGCAAGAGGAGTCATGTGTATCTACTTCAGCTTCAGCTTCCATCGCCGCCACGTTCCCATATACTGGAGCATTCATATAATCTTCAACCGTATAACCTGCATCATCAACTAAAAATATTCGACGTTGAGGGGTGAGCACACATCACGGCTCAGTGAGTAGACAAAACAATGCAACAATACATATGCATGCAATCAATTCATATCTTTGGTCTGGTTTATAGTTTGCAATGCGCAATAGAAAGGTTAGGTGGTCAAAGGTTAACGTTTATTGACCCCGCCTCTATACACAGGGTGTGGAAGTCCGCCCAAAGGTTAACATTTATCGTCGTCCCCATCCACCCTAATTATGACATTATACAACAAAGGTTAACGTTTATTGCTATATAATACCATACCAACACGTAAGCCCCTGTTAGCGAGGGCTTGCAAACTGGGCTCGCATCTAACCAATCCTAATGCCAAACAATGTATCCAAGGCCTCACCCCAGCATCCCTCAGAATATCCATAGAGATAGAGCTAAGGCCCCCCGGTAGAGTCAGAGACAACAAGGACCGAGACCACCTCCCCTGATACTCTACGACATAATAGTTCTGCTAAAGTAATGGCGATACGACGATGCTAATGCACAAGACTTGAGTTAGAGATAGAGATAAAGTGCTAAGACCCACCAAAGGTTAACGTTTACTGACGTTCTCATCACACCTCCCCTGATACTCGCTCGCATCAAGTACACCAACCACACACACACAATCACATGCCTATTCCTATCATCATCATCATCATCATGTTATAACAATAAAGTAAATATGCATAAACAAATAATAGAAATATTGGATGACATGTTGTATGCACATTACAAACATGTTCGCATAGAATCAAGCATGGCATTGGACTCAAGATATAGAAAACAGTTTCTCATTAACCAATTAGTTTAGAGTTCTATTTCCTCACCTTAGCTTGCTAACAGATACTTTTCCAAGCTTTATAATCACCTTTATATTGTTATTGTATTGCTAGAAGACCTAACAAGTCGAGAGAATTTAATTAGAATTAATTCTGAATTTAAAAACTATTCTGTTAACTGAGGGTCGGAGGTAGGGTCGGAGTCCTGATCGACCCTGGGTGCGACCCTCCCCAACTCTGAACTTCCCGAACACTGAGGGTCGATACTCAGGATCACCTAGGGTCGGATGGTCATCGACCCTCATTGCAACCCTCGGTGCACTTTGGTCCAATTCCTTCTTTTAGTCCATTCTTCGTGCTTGGGATCCTATGGCTTGCTCCTACATTCCATTCTACCTTCATTCCATGGTCTGAAACCATGTATAATCCACCTAGATAGCTTTCATGTAATCCCCCATGGTTTCCCATGAAAACCTAATCATGGGTTGATGGTTTGGGTTTCTCTGAGATCACATTCTCATCAATATCTAACCTAAGGTCTGTAGAAACTCATGGAATTAGTATCCATACCTGAGAAGAATACTCCTTCTCTGTAACTCTTCTCTTTTGGCTAACATTTCTTCCTTGCTTCACTTCGTCCTCTTTTCCTTCTCTTCTCTTTCTCTCAATTCAATTAGGGTTGTGAAAGGAGTGAAAGTGGCTTAGGGACGTACTTTAAATAGAGTAGGAACATCCTGAAAAAGTTCCATTGAGATTAGAAAAGAATCTCAATCGAAAATTAAGAAATTTCCTAATTTCTATTTCTTACGGTAACCGAGGGTCGATGGGAGGGTCGATGATCCTGTCGACCCTAGGGTTCAAGATGTCCGACCCTCCGTTCAAAATTGAGGGTCTGACTTTCTACTTTAGGAGGTCCAACCCTGCTTAGCTGGGTATGCGACCCTCCCTTCAAATTAAGTGTTTTTGGGTCGATTTGATACCTGGGATCTCGATGTCCTTCACGCCCTTGGTCCATTTGACTCAACCATGATGGGTAAACCTGGTTCAAGGTGATAAGACCGGGTTAGATTGACAAGGGTCTTACAGTTCATCATTTCCATGAAAGATGCTAGTCAACCCGAATGACATTACAAGGAACTCATAATGTGCATACCTTAAACTGAAAGCAGTCTTCGGAATATCTGTGGCCTTGATCTTTAATTGGTGATACCCTGATCTAAGATCAATCTTCGAGAAAACCTTTGCACCCTGCAGCTAAACAAATTGAACATCGATCCTTGGTAAAGGATATCGGTTCTTGATGGTTAACTTGTTCAGCTCTCGGTAGTCGATACATAGCCGTACACTACCGTCCTTCTTCTTAACGAACAGTACAAGTGCTCCCCTTGGTGATATGCTTGGTCGTATGAAACTTTATCTAGTAGTTCTTGTAATTGGGTCTTCAACTCCTTTAATTCTGTAGGGGCCATCCTGTATGGTGACTTAGACACCGGCGCCGACCCTGGCATAAGGTCTATCACGAACTCTCTAGCCCTGTCTAGAGGTAGACCTGGGAGATCTTCTGGAAATATATCTGAAAACTCTCGTACCAGCTCTAGATCTTCCATCTTTGGCACCTCAGCAGTTATGTCGACCACAGACACTAAATACCCCACTCCTCCCTTCTCTAAGCATCTCTTAGATTTTAGGTCAGAGAGGATCAACTTCCGCTTCCTAGGTAACTTGGTCCCAGTGAAGCTAAACTCTTTCCCTTTCTCATCTTTAAGCACAAGTTTTCTTTCACCACATAGTAAGCTAGCTTGGCCTAGCCAATCCATTCCCAAGATGACGTCAAAGTCTGCCATCTCGAGTAGAACCAGATTTGCTTCTAGGTTTCGGCCCTCAGTACTAACTGTACACGGCCCATAGTATTCATTCAACACCACTTCGACTCCCAACGGAGAGCAAACTATCAAGCTTGGGTTCAAACACTTGAAAGGTAATTCCATTCGCTTCCCAAAAGAAATAGAAACAAAGGAGTGCGTGGCCCTAGAATCAAAGAGTACTCTGGCAGGTATACCAGCTATATTTATAGTCCCTGAAATTTAATTATCCCTTAGTTCTACATGCTCAAACACAACAAACAGTAAGTCAACTAGGAAGGGATAGAATCATACCAGTAACCACATCAGGTGATGTGGCTACCTCTTCAGTGGTGACTGCAAATACCTTTCCTTGCTGTGGCAGTTGCTTCTTGGGTAGAGTACAGGTCCTCGCATAATGACGCAATTGTTGGCAGTTGAAACATTTAACATTTGGGTTCTCTCTAGCAAACTGTGATGGTGGTGGTGCAGTAGTGTTCCTTGCAGGCACCACAGCAGACTGAGCCCTGTATGGGCAGAATGGTCTAGTATTGCCTCCACCTGAAGTTTCAGTAGCAGGGCTCTTCAGTCTCCTGTTTTGAGCAAAGAAACTGTCTCTTTGACTAGATTCGATTACCTTGGCAATCAGCACAGCCTCATTATATATCTTCTTTTCCACACCCAAGACGTGCTCTCGTATACTTCCTCATAATCCCATGGTAAACCTGCGGGTCTTGGTTTCTTTTTCTTGCATGCTTGTCGGAGCGAAGAACAACTCTTCATATCTCTGCTGGTAAGCATCAACCGTCGACTGGGATTGTTGCAGGTTGAGGAATTCCTTCTACATTTGATCTCTAAAGCTCTTCGAAAAGTATTTATCGTAGAAAGCTCCTTTGAATGTTGCCCAATCGATTTGAGTGTGCTTTACATTTAGGTATGACCGGGTAGAATTCCACCAGGCATTTCCATCTTCCTTAAGCATGTGCATGGCAAATAGAACCTTCTCATCTTCTGTATGAGTCATCAAACGGAAGTTCTTCTCTATTTTAGACACCCACTGTGCAGGCCACAGTGGTTTCCCTGGTTTCCCTATGAAAGTAGGGGGTTTCAGCTTCAAGAGCCTATCCACTGCTCGGCTTAGGTCATTCTATCCCTATGCATTCATTCCATACCATGGTGGTGGGTACGGATAGATTCCTTGATAGACAGATGACGATGAAAATTGGTGTGGTGGTTGTAGATTCCATCCTTGGCCCATCGGCCCAGTACTACCATCCATTGGCAATGAGGTGTTATTTCTTCCAGACTCAGGCGTACCTTCTGTAGGAATATATCCCAGTGGCCTGAACATCTTCAGCATCTCGTTCAGGAATGTTTTGTGCTGAGCATCCATCTGAAAAACTAGATTCGTCACAATTGTTTCAGAGTTTGTGTGAGGAGGTCATGGCAAATTTATTGGTGCTCTGGGACTCTGCCTTTCTTCCCCGCTTGGATTCATATTTTGCTCATCAACATTTCCTGTTTCCACATTGTCCTCGTCTGGGCGCATCCTGGAGTGGTGACACTTTCGTGAGCCTCTACGACGTTTTCGCCTGCCATCTCATATTAGTTTTCCAGCTTGGATCTGAGAAGAAGACATGACACATAAGGTACAATCGAATAGTCATAATAGTGTTAGTCTTTAACATGTGCAAGGTGAAAATCGCAACGGAAACTTAACATGGAAACTTTTAATATTTTTCTCAAAATTTTCTAGGCTTCGAATAGTTGTCCGGTCGCAACATACCAGTCGCGGCACTATGTATGGTAGTGTGATCGGTATGTCCAGGCGGACAAAATTTCTCGGATTCCCAAGGGGTACCGATCGATGTACCGGTCACTACCCTGTAGGATATGGAGCGACCGGTATAGTCAACCGGTCAGGATTTCTCTCCTGACTGAGAAGTACCGGTCGATATACTCTGGGGGGGTACCGGTCGACCGGTATGGGCAAAACCGTCGACTGGTATGCCCAGAATGGCTTTAAAATCGTGAAAAATGAGATTTTTCTCACTTTTCTTTTCTTCTTCTTCTCCGGTGGCGATTCCTCTCTGGCTTGCTGAGTTGCTACAGTCCAACCGGTGATCTTAGAAGCCATTTTCTTCCGATCAAGGCATAGAACATCGCCTCCAAGTAAGTTCTTTCCTTCCATTCATCACTTACATATCGTTTCTCTATGGTTCTAAGCCCAAAATTTAGGTTTTTCTTTGTTTAGGAAATTATAACCGAAGGAACTATTTTTCTTTGGCATAGAATGGGTTTAGGGACCTCTATGAGCAAAAGCCCTCAACCAATTTGAGGTTCTACTGAAAGGTTTTTACAAAAATCAAATTTTTTGATTTTTAACCTAGGTTTTGGTAAAAAAATCGATTTTACTGAAATTTCCCAAATTTCTTGTTTAATTGATGTATGTTTGGTTTTCCTGAAGTGTTTGGGGGTTACGTAAGTCCTCCTCCCCATGTTTTGGGTGAGTTCGAAGATTTTGCTTGATTTACTGTCGTTACGCTGCTAAAAATTCTAAAATTCTAACCCGTTTCTCTTTTTGTTTGTCTTTGTTTGTAGTTCAAAATGTCTCAACGCAGTGGTGCGGGTAAACGTTCCTTTGGTCTTGGCATGCCCCGCCCGCATCCACCTGTTCCACACCTCGATGAGCGGTGGTTTTGTTCTGAGGCGGCGCAAGCCCGTTTTCCTTGGTTCGAGGAGAAGAATATTGAGTAGGGACGACGGGTGAACCTGGAGCAGCTGCAGCGATTTGACGTCGAGGCAGCTTTTGATAGACTCGGGTGGTTGCCCATTATCACCTATACGGTGACTACCCATCCCAACCTTGTTAAACACTTCTATGCGAACCTGGAGATAGAGGGAGATGTCAATGACTTTAGTCAGTGCAGGGAACTCCGCCTTACCAGTCTCGTCAAGGGTGTCCCCATCTCTTTCAACACTCACCAGCTCATTGATCTCTTAGGGATTCCCAACAATGGGGACTTGGTCTACTGTGCCCCTAAGATGAAGGGCTTTCTCACAGACGATCTGCGCCAGGAGATTTCGGAGCAGCTACTTAACCTTAGAGCGCCTATGAAGGCTGCTAGCTTGAGATCTGTGCCTCGGGTATATAGTCGCATCATCCAGCACAATATTGTGCCTCAGAGCGGTCATTAAAGTGTGTTGTCTTAGCTCACTTAGTACTTGACCTATTGCGTTTGCACTGGGGAGCTGGTCTGTCTTCCCTACATCATTATCAGGACCATGCATCAGGCTACACTATCCGATCGGGCCAATAACCTTCCATATGGTCGACTCATCAACACTCTTCTACAACAATTATGAGTGGACATGAGGGGTGAGACTGCCGTTGAGGATACTATGACCTCGGACATTGACTGGGATGCCATTCTCCAGATGCAGATGGACAACCTACCGATCAGTGATGAGGACTTAGAGGCTCGTCCTCGTCCACTCAGGAGGGTAGCAGCTGTGGCAGCAGCAACAGCAGCAGCCAATGCTGCTCATGCAGCAGAGGCAGGGGGTGATGATGAGGGTGGGGAGGATCAGATGGAGGATGTTCCAGCGCCAGCACCACAGTCCACACATGCTGCGGGACCATCTCAGGCTCCTCCCGACACCGTGATGGGTATGTTCACGGAGATCAGGGATGCTCAGCATGAGATGAGCCGTGACTTGGGGTGCCTTGCTCGCAGCCTCAGAGTCACCCAGGAGTAGGTGCACTGGCTCAAGGTCGCCTATGAGCGTGATTATGATATTGCCGACCCTATTCCTCTTATGCCCCCAACCCCATGATAGACTTCTTATTTTTCTTCTCTTTTTCAGTACAATTTATATAACAGGGTAACTGTCTAGCTTGTGGACTGTACCCTGTAGCACTGTTATTTTAGCTACAATTTAAATATTTAATAGATGGTTATGGTTTCTTTTCTCACTAGAGCATATCTGTTTATTAATTCCATAATTAATATAGTATGTTATGCTCTTTCATTTTTAGTCTCAGGCATCAAACAGTACTTAAGGTGTGTTCTTATTAAGACTTTTAATTTTCTTCCTATCTCAGTTCATCGACTCAGTTAAGTGCAATATGGTCTGTTGGACAGATCCTAAGAGCTCTGATACCAAGTTGTCACACCCCAATTCTGGCTGAACCAGAAGTATGAGTGAACCGTCACTAAACCAACGGTTCACACCAGGATCTCAATAAGACCGTGTCTACTCATACAACATAACCACAATCAGAATATAATAAATACAGCGGAAGTCTTAAATAGAATGAACTGAGTAATCTATTGATAAATTTAAATAAAATATCAAGTTACTCAAATTCCCAAAACTTAAATAAATATCTTTACATCACTGTATTTTCAATAAAAAATAAATAGAATAAATTAAAATCAAATCCTAAAGGTACACGCAGAAAGGGCACTTGCATGAAGCGTCATGCTCGTCCTCTCCTGCTTGCATGTCCAGGACAGCCACGCCTTCACTGGAGCGTCCACGTAATCCTCCACTGTATAACCTGCATCAACATCTAAAAACATGTATATATACAAGGGTGAGCTCACAACTTAGCATAGTAAGACAATCAGACAATGCAACATACATATGCATGAGTTACATTTACTTCATGGTCTGGTTTTAAGTTTGCAATGTGCTATAGAAAGGATTGGCGTCCACCGCACCTCTATACTCGAGTGTGTGAAGCCGCCCAATGGATCAAACACCACTGTCATCCCACATGCACCCTATCATGGAATAGAGATAGATCTAAGACATCCGGATCAAACACCGCCAACATCACCCCTGATACTCTACCCACACCAAAACGTAAGCCTCTATTGGCGAGGGCTTGCAAACTGGGCTCGCAACTAACCAATCCTACATGTCATCATAGTAGACCCTGTCCCAGTGTTGCTCCCTACGGCATAGAGATAGAGCTAGAGTCTATTGGCCAGGTCAGAGACCACAGTGCCACTCCCTCCCCCTGATACCCTACCCGCACCAAGCATGCTATGACAGAACGATATGAAAAAGATGCTAGTGTGAGGAATGATCCTTGACCCCCGGCCCTTCCCATTCCACACACCAACAAATACAATCACATGCCTAACAGTCACAACCTAGCATAGCAAGTATGCGTGAACAACAATAATAACTGAAAGTAAAGGATGACATGCGAGAATGCACAAACATCAATCTATAGAATCATAATTATTAACAACGTTTTACTGTTATTAATTATTAGGGTTTAGGTCAGATTCCCTTACCTGATGCTTGGTTGATAGTTCGCTCCGCGTCACAAGGTCCAAACATGCTATCACAAGGTCCTATACGATAATAGGGTTTAGTTAGAATAGGTTTACGTTGGTCAGAAAACCAATAATGGCAAAACACATCTCACAGAGCTGACCGGTCACAATACTGGTTGTAGCATTGTGGGGAAACCTACGACCGGTATGGTCGACTGGTCCCCACAGACCAGTCCTTGAGAGGTACCCATCGTAGTACCGGTCGCATATGGGGCGACCGGTATGTCTCCCGAAGACCATACGTCCGATTTCTCGATTGTCGTCGATCATCCCCTAACGATCCTAGGGTTTCTCCTACACATTCTAGGTCTGAGCACTGAGTTAGAGTTGTTTCAACTCCATTCAAGTCCTAGTTTTGATGGTCTCAACCTAGAACTTCAATCTAGGGTTTATTGACTAAATTAGGGTTTGTCGGAAAAATAGGGTTTAGATCAATACCTCACTTTGCATGGTATTGATCCAACTACAATTAACAATTCTAGATTACTTATGGTAGAGGAAAGTTTGAGCACTTACCGTTGACTTGTGGTAACTTGTTCTTCGTCGAACGAAAATCACGGCTCTTCCCTCTCCTTCCTAGCTTCTTGTAAGACCCGTATCAAACTAACCCAGTCTTACCACCTTGAACCTGGTTTACCCATCATGGTTGAGCAAAATGGACCAAGGGCATGAAGGAGATCGTGATCCCAGGTATTAAATCGACCCAAAAACACTTAAATTAAGGGGAGGGTCGCATACCCAGCAAGAGAGGGTCGGACCCCCTAAGACAGAAAGTCAGACCCCCTATTTTATAGAGGGGGTCGGACACTTTAGGAGTTAGGGGTCGACGGGATCATCGACCCCCTCATCGACCCCCAGTTTCCGCCAGAAACAGAAATTAGGAATTTTTCCTAATTTCGGTTGGACTCTTTCCTAAACTCCGTGGGACTTATTTTGGGAGGTTTTACTCTATAAATAGGACGTCTCTAAGCCATTTCACTCCTTTTACAACCCTAATTGGATTGAGAGAAAGAGAAGAGAAGGAAGAGAAGAAGAAGAGAAACAAGGAATAAAAGAAAGCAAAAAGGAGAAGAGTTGCAGAGAAGGAGTATTCTCCTTATGGATACTAATTCCATGAGTCTCTACAGACCTTAGGATAGGTAATGAAGAGAGTATGATCTAGGAGAGTCCCAAACCATCAACCCATGGTTAGGTTTTCATTGAAAACCATGGGGATGTCATGAAAGCCATATAGGTGAATGAATCATGGTTCTAGACCGTAGAACATGTGAAATATGGATTGTAGTAGCAAGCCATAGGACCCCATACATGAAGAATGGACTGAAAGCAGAAAAATGAACAAAACCCATAGGGGGTCGCACAGGGGGTCGATGGCCAATCGACCCTAACAGACCCTACCTCCGACCCCCAGTTAAAAACATGGTTTGTAAATTCAAAAATTAATTCTAATTAAATTCAATCGACTTGCTAGGTCTTCTAGCAATATAATAATATTATCAAGGTGATTCTAAAGCTTGGAAGAGGATTTATTAACAAGCTGAGGTGAGGGAACAAGACCTAAACTAACTGGTTAATAATAAGCTATTTTATTTCTTGAGTCCAATGCCATATTGATTCTATGCGTATATGCTTGTTTATGCATTCAACATGTCATCCAATATTTTTATTATTTGTTCATGCATATTTACTTTACTATTATAACATGACGATGATGATGATGATAGGAATAGGCATGTGAATGTTTGTGTTTGGCCAGTGTATATGGTGCGGGTATGGATGGTATCAACCGGTACAGCCATGACTGTTCTTCATGGGGTGTATATTGTGCCATGGTCTACTCAAGTCATGTCCACTGACATCGTCGTATCGCCATTACCTTAGCAGAACTATTATGTCGTAGAGTATCAGGGGAGGTGGTTTCGGTCCTTGTAGTCTCTGACTCTATCGTGGGGCCTTAGCTCTATCTCTATGGATGTTCTGAGGGATGCTGGGGTGAAGCCTTGGATACACTGTTTGGCATTAGGATTGGTTAGTTGTGAGCCCAGTTTGTAACCCTAGCCAGTAGGGGTTTATTTGTTGGTATGGTATCAATCGGTACAGCCATGACCGTTTTTTCATGGGGTGTATATTGTGACATTTTGGGTGCTTGTGGGGCGACGGTGCCGTTTTCATTGGGCATTTCCACACATTCATGCATAGAAGTGCGACGACCACCTATCCTTTCTATAGCACAGTGCAAACTTTACACCGGACCAAAGATATGATTTGACTGCATGCATATGTATTGTTGCATTGTTTTGTTTGCTCACTGAGCCGTGATGTGTGCTCACCCTTTCGACGTCGAATATTTTTAGTTGATGATGCAGGTATGACTGTTGAAGATTATGTAAGTGCTCCAATGTACGAGAACGTGGTGGCGATGGAAGTGGAAGAGGAAGTGGATACACATGACTCCTCTTGCGAGTGCAACTCATGTGTATTCGATTAGTTATTTTTCTAGTTTTCTTTACTTGGATTTATTAAGGACATGTATTTGATATTTATTTATGTCTCAGTTGATACAGCATAATTTGCTATTTAGATATTAATATCACAGTAGAGTCTCAGTTCATTTTATTATAAGACTTCCGCTATTGTGTATTCACTATGATTGTGAATATGGATGTATGGGGTTTAGATAAAATGGATATGACCTACTCGAGATCCTAGTTGAACCATTGGTTTGTTAGCGGTTCATCACACCATTCTGAATAGTGTGGAATTGGGGTGTGACAACTTGGTATCAGAGCCTCTCAGGTCTTGTCCGCTGAACTAGCACACATTAATGACAAATTATGAACTGAGATAGGATAAAAGTAAAAACAGTAATACTAACACATTATAAGCACACGTGATGTTTGAGACCAAATTTGAAAAAAGAATAACACATCTATTAAATGAAGAACAAATTTAAATACAATGTGAAAGAAACAAACGTACATACATAGTTAAAACAGAGTACAGTCGACAACCCGGACAGTTACTCTGTAGTACAAGGAAGAGAAAAGATACAATCATGAAGCTGGAGGGGAAGGAGGAGGCGGCGCCTCACGATCTCTGTCATAGTCCTCAGCGTAGACTCTAGTCAACCAGGCTATCTGAGTCTGAGTCATCTGCAGACTAACTGTAAGATCGGCTACCCGATGATCAGTCCGGTGCTGAGCCTCCATGAGCTCTCCCATCCTCATGGCTGATGTCCGTTGGGAGTCTAGTAGCTCATCCACTCTCACCCGCTGAGCGTCTAGTAACTCTCCCATCCTCATGTCTGGTGTACGTTGGGCGTTTATGAACTCATCCACTCTCACACGCTGAGCGTCTAGTAACTCCTCCATCCTCAGATCAGATCTGCATTGAGCCTCTCTGATCTCATGCAACATCTCCATCATATCGGAGGGGGTTGTGATGGACCAGTCGCATGAGAAGGACCAGCCTCATGAGACGGACCAGCCGCATATAAAGTACCAGCTCCAGCTGCATACGTAGGTGAAGGCGGTGGTATCGAGTGTACATCCATGTACATACGGTCATCATCATCAGTAGGCTCCGCATGAACTCCAGCAGCAGCGGCAGCTGCCTCAACGTCAGCTATCTCTACGCGAGTGTGAGGGCGTACCACCGCGTTCCTCTCCTCATCACTGACCTGAGCATCCTGCATGCCCCTCTTGAAAATAGCCTCCCAATCTAGAGGTGATGAGAAGGACTTCTCCTGAATCTTCTCATCTAATAAATCAACCCCCAAGCGGGTAAGCAGAACAGTGATCATACGTTCGTACGAAAGGTTGCCAATGTGACTGGGCAATGTAGCAGTGATCATAGTACACATAATGATGTACGAAAGGCAGACGGGCTGTCTAGTGCAAATGCAGTACAGCAGATAATGGGTTAGCTGGGAAACCCTCTCATAATGGCCACTCTGCGGTATCAGGTTATGCTGAATGATCTTGCAGTATACCCGTGGAGCTGGACGCATATAGCATGCCCTCATCTGCCAACGGTCAGGTCGTAGAAGCTGACTATCAATCTCAGCCCTCATCATGGTGTTGGAGAACTGGTGCTCGCCAGGAGCACAGTAAACCATGGGGCCATCATAGGAAATGCCCAGTAGGTCGGCCAGCTGTCGAAAATCAAATGAAATGTTCACCCCTTTGACATAGCTGGTGATGTGCAGCTCATGACCCCTCTCGACATCATTGTAATCCCCCACCACCTGGAGGTTATAATAGAATTATCGTACCAAATCCAGACAGGTGCAAGCGTCGTAACTGATGACAGGGAGCCATCCCATATCTCCAAACGCCCTCTCTACATTGAACAGGGCTAACTCAGCCAAGTTCACCTTACGACCACCCTCTACTTTCTTGCGAGCGTAGTGGGCATACTGTGCCTCAGCCTCATTGGAACGGAAATGAAGAGGATCACGAACTCTGGGTACTTTGGTACGAGCCATGATGTCTGCAAATAAGAAAGAAAATTAGATAGTACGTTAGTAGGGTAGAAAAGCCAAAATTTAGACATTATAACGATGTAAGTTGGCCAAAAGCCTCACTTGTCACCCATACACGTGGGCAGGAGGACTTACGTAGGTTCTAACATATCCTACAATACTCACATAGTAGGAAATCCTAACTAATGGGATCCAATTTGAAGAAATTATGAGAAATCAAAAATTTCGACAAATTAGGGTAAAAAGAGCAAAAATTCAAGTTTCTCGATAACCAACCGATGAAACTCAAAAAATTTTGAGGGCTTTCATTTCTCGAGACACCAATAACAAAAGCCCCCAATAAAAATCAAATTTTTATGGTTGGAAAAAGTTTAATTCAAAAAATACAAGTTAAATGGGCAAAAATCTAGAAATGGAAACCTAAAAATAGGTAAAAATGAGAAAACATACCTGTAGGAGTGATGTGGACGTCGAAACATGGAACCAAAATGATCAATACAGTGGAGTGGCACTGTAGCAACTCAGAGGTGAGAGACGAGTTGAAACGGGGAAGAAATGAGGGGAAATGAACCCAGAATCGGATCTTAAAAGTCTGATTTTTGGTCTGGGGGTCAGACAATTCGACCAGGATCATCGACCCCCATACCGACCCCCATATCGACCCCCAGCTCTCAGAAATCTGACAAAAAACTAGGGGTCGGACACCCATCGACCCCCATATCGACCTCCAGCTTTCGAGAATCTGACAGAAAACTAGGGGTCGGACCAGGGGGTGAGACACCCATCGACCCCCATATCGACCCCCAGCTCTCGGGAAGAACAGGTTATTCCCAAGGTCGAATACTGTGGGTCGGACATATCATCGACCCCCACCATTGACCCTGTATAGAAAAGACACTATTTTTCATAGAATGAGCTGAAAATTTTGAAATTTTATATCGGTTAGCGTGACTATATGAAGTATAAATGATTGTTTCACGTATTTGATGATTTTCAGGCACCCCTTTCTTAGGAGAAAATATGTCTGGGCGTAGAGTAACCAGGCAGAGTCGAAATGCAGTTCACCACCACCTGTGGAGGAAACTAGTCAAGAAAATATATATGCACAGGAAAATCCACAGGGTGCACAACCAGAAAATCCGGTTCAGGCGAATCCTACAAACTTGCCACCCCCACCACTGGAGTTAGCAACCGTGGTGATGAACTTAACACAGCAGCTGCAACAAATGCAACATGCACAGGCTCAAATGCAAGTTGCAATGGGGATTATGTTCCAAGCCGCACATGCTACACCCATGCAGACTGGACAAGCCAGTGCAGCACCGGTGGGTCACCACCCAGCACCACAAACACCTCAACCACCAGCTGCACATTCTAGTACCAGGGCCAGAAGCAGCTCAGGTTCATTATCAGTATCCACAACCAATGTTTGGGGCATACCCCCAAAATCAGATTGATCACTCTCGACTGGTTGAGAGATTTTTGAAGATGAAGCCCAGGGAATTTAATGGTAAACCGTCTGATCCGTTATGGCCAGCACACTAGATCGACGAGATGGAGAGAAACTTTCTTATGATGACTATTACAGAAGAAGAAAAGGTACTATGTGCCACCTTCATGCTAAAAGGCGATGCACATCATTGGTGGAAATCTACTAGGGCCTATCTATTGACCAAGCACGTCCTATTGACTTGGGCTATTTATAAAGAAGCTTTCTTTGAGAAGTATTTTCCCCGAAGCTTCAGAGATTCTATGGAGAAGGAGTTTTGGAGTTTATATCAGGGCTAGATGTCCGTGGATGCATACCAACAGCGTTATGAGGAGTTGTTTTTCTTTGCACCACTTAGTATGCAAGAAGAAGAAACTAAGACCCGTAGGTTTGTCATGGGGCTTAGAGGAAGCATCAGAGAGCACGTTCTGGGTTTGGAAAAGAAGATATATAATGAAGCTGCCCAAATTGCTCGAGTTATAATATCGAGCCAGAAGGAAAGTTACTTTACACAGAACAGAGGCATAAAAAGGCCAGTCGTAAATGCTTATAACGGAGGGCACAATAAGACATTTAAACCCTTCCGTGCTCAAGGTTTTACTGCTGCATCCAAGACTACCCCGGTAACTCAATAGCAACCAAAGCCAAATTCTGAAGGTCCGAGATGTTATAACTGCAGCCAAACGGGACATATGGCAAGGGAGTGTCCTAGGCCAAAGAAGCACTTACATCAAGGACGAGTATATGCTGTTACATCTGAGGATGCTGCCGCATCACCCGATGTGGTCACAGGTATGACCAAAACCTTTAAAGTTGTATTACATTGTATGAGAATGTAGACTAAGTTAAATAAATCACAGGTATCGTACCTATAAATGGCATACCCGCCAGAGTACTCCTTGATTCGGGAGCTACTCATTCCTTTATATTTGTGTCATTTGGAAAGAAGCTGAACTTACCCATTAAAACATTGGACTACAAACTACTTGTACGGTCACCGATGGGGTTAGAAGTGGAGTTAGAGAAAGGTTATGGGCCATGCCCAGTTCTCATTGGCGAGAAAACCTTAGATGCAACCTTGATCCAACTTGGGATGGCAGACTTTGACGTCAACTTAGGAATGGACTGGTTAGCTCGGCATTCTGGGAACCTACTATGCGCTGAAAAGAAATTAACATTTAAAGACAAAGAAGGAGTAGAATTCAGTTTTGCAGAAACCAAACTTCCCCGTAAACGCAAGCTCATACTCTCAGCACTAAAGGCTAAGAAGTGCCTTGAGAAGGGGGCAGTCGGGTATCTAGTATCAATGGTCGACCTAACCAAGGAAGCACCACGAATGGAAGATATTGATGTCGTGCAGGACTATCCTGACGTATTTCCAGAGGAACAACCAGGACTACCACCCGACAGAGCAACAGAGTTTGTGATAGACCTTACACCTGGAGCCGCACCAGTATCAAAAGCACCTTATAGAATGGCTCCTACTGAACTGAAGGAATTGAAAGTGCAACTACAGGAACTGCTGGACAAGGGTTATATTCGACCCAGTATATCACCATGGGGAGTGCCAGTGTTGTTCATAAAGAAGAAGGACGGTAGCGTTCGATTATGTATCAAATATCGGGAGTTTAACAAGCTGACAATCAAGAATCGATATCCACTACCTAGGATCGATGACTTGTTCGATCAGTTGCAAGGGAAAAAAGTATTTTCTAAGATCGATCTTCGGTCAGGCTACCATCAGTTGAAGATTAAAGAGGGTGATATTCCTAAGATGGCTTTCAGGACCAGATATGGACATTATGAATTCTTGGTCATGTCTTTTGGATTAACAAACGCACCAGCAACTTTCATGGAACTTATGAACCGGGTTTTCCACAATATGTTGGATACGTCGGTTATTGTACTTATTGATGATATATTGGTATATTCCAAGGACAAAGAAACCCATATTAAGAACCTAAACGCCACCCTACAGCGTTTAAGGAAAGAGAAGCTATATGCCAAATTTACCAAGTGTGAGTTTTGGCTAAGTGAAGTCACCTTCCTAGGCCATGTAGTATCCGCTGAAGGAATCAATGTGGACCCCAGCAAGATCGAGGCTATTGTTAAGTGGGAAGCACCAAAGAGCGTTGCAGAAATTAGAAGTTTTCTGGGTCTCGCTGGTTATTATCGGAGATTTGTGGAAGACTATTCTCGGATTGCCGTACCTCTCACCAGTTTGACTAAGAAAGGTGAGAAATTTGTATGGACGGATAAATGTGAGAAGAGCTTCGAAACATTGAAGACCAGGTTGATATCCGCTCCGTTTTTACTATTCCTATCCCCGGACAACCATTTACCCTGTACACTGATGCGTCAGGACTGGGATTAGGATGTGTGCTTATGCAAGGAGAAAAAGTAGTTGCTTATGCCTCAAGACAGTTGAAGACACATGAGAAAACCTATCCCACTCATGATTTGGAGTTAGCAGCAGTTGTACATGCTGTTAAGATATGGAGACATTACCTATACGGAGAGAAGTTTCAGATTAAGTCAGACCATAAAAGTCTTACTTATTTGTTTAACCAGAAGGAGTTGAATATGAGACAAAGAAGATGGCTGGAACTACTGAAAGACTATGACTGTGATATCCAGTATCATCCGGGGAAAGCTAATGTAGTAGCAGACGCGTTGAGCAGAAAGGCAATGATAAAATCTCAAGGAGAGGTTAGCACAACTGCAGCAATGTGTACTACCGGAATGGTATTCAATCACGGCAACGAGCAATATGTGATAGGTACAGCGGATGGGTCAGCCAACCAAGGGTTTATTCATCGGTTTTCAAATATGTTCGCTACATTGAAGATTATACCGGACATAATTAATGAAGTGAAGACAGCTATCAAATCAGACCCTTACCTGAGAATAGTGCAAGAAGACATCGAAAAACGTAGAACTAACCCTGAGTTCACCTTGGACGAAAAGAAGGTACTGAAGTACAAAGGAAGGATATGTGTACCCGAAACAGAAAGTGTGGACATTAGACACTGACTGATGAAAGAAGCCCATACCACCATCTATTCGATACATCCTGGAAGTACAAAATTGTATCATGATCTAAAGAAACTATATTGGTAGAGAGGGATGAAAGCAGATGTAGCTAAGTTCGTGTCTCAATGCCTAAATTGTCAGAAAGTAACGGCTGAACGACAAAGACCCGCAGGACTGTCACAGCCGTTTCCGGAGCCAGCATGGAAATGGGACTGCATCACTATGGACTTTGTCACGGGATTACCACTGACTCCTCCAGTGGTTGACACAGTTTGGGTGATTGTAGACCGTCTGACTAAGACAGCTCGCTTTATACCGATACAACCTCAGTATACACTGGAAAGGTTAGCAAAGCTGTATGTGGATAATATTGTTCGATTATACGGTGTACCAGAGGGCATTGTTTCCGATAGAGATTTACGATTTTCTTCCAAGTTTTAGGAAGGATTGCAAAAGGCTATGGGTACAACATTGAACTTTAGTACTGCATTCCATCCACAGACAGATGGACAGTCAGAGCGTACAATTCAGATTCTAGAAAATATGCTACGAGCATGTGTAATTGATTTCAAAGGATCATGGGATGAAAAGTTACCACTGATCGAGTTCGCTTACAACAATAGCTACCAGGCTACTATACAGATGTCACCCTACCAAACACTATGGCAGAAAGTGTCGAACCCCTTTATTTTGGAATGAGGTTGGTGAACGTAGTATTGTTGGGCCTGAATTTTTCGAAGAGACTTGTCGCGTGGTCGACATTATCAAGGAACGGGTAAAAACAGCTCAGAACCATCAGAAGCAATATGCAGTTACTCGACGCAGAGATCTTGAGTTCACCATAGGTGATAAAGTATTCTTGAAGGTATCGCCTATGCAAGGATTGAAACGGTTCGGACAAAAAGGGAAACTAAGTCCAAGGTATGTCGGGCCATATGAGATTTTAGCCAAGCGTGGAAAAGTGGCTTACTAGTTAGCACTACCACCATCTATGTCAAGTGTGCATGACGTATTTCATATTTTCCTATTGAAGAAGTATGTCAAGGACCCAACGCACGTCCTGATAGTAGATCTATCGAAATTGACTGATGAATTGAAATTTGAAGTAACACCAACTGAAATCACCAGCCGAAAGGTTCAACGACTACGCAACCGAGATATCTATTATGTTAAGGTCACTTGGAGAAGTAGAGACATGGAAGAAATTACATGGGAAGAAGAGAATGATTTGCGAAAGCAATACCCTCACTTTTTTGATTCAGAAGGTACGTACAATTTCGAGGATGAAATTTTTTATAAGTAGGGGGGAGATGTAAGACCCGTATCAAACTAACCCGGTCTTACCACCTTGAACTAGGTTTACCCATCATGGTTGAGCAAAATGGACCAAGGGCGTGAAGGAGATCATGATCCCAGGTATTAAATCGACCCAAAAACACTTAAATTAAGGGGAGGGTCGCATACCCAGCAAGAGAGGGTCGGACCCCCTAAGACAGAAAGTCAGACCCCCTGTTTTACAGAGGGGGTCGGACACTTTAGGAGTTAGGGGTCGACGGGATCATCGACCCCCTCATCGACCCCCAGTTGCCTCCAGAAACAGAAATTAAGAATTTTTCCTAATTTCGGTTGGACTCTTTCCTAAACTCATTGGGACTTATTTTGGGAGGTTTTACTCTATAAATAGGACGTCCTTAAGCCCTTTCACTCCTTTTACAATCCTAATTGGATTGAGAGAAAGAGAAGAGAAGGAAGAGAAGAAGAAGAGAAATAAGGAATAGAAGAAAGCAAAAAGGAGAAGAGTTGCAGAGAAGGAGTATTCTTCTCAGGTATGGATACTAATTCCATGAGTCTCTACAGACCTTAGGATAGGTAATGAAGAGAGTATGATCTCGGAGAGTCCCAAACCATCAACCCATGGTTAGGTTTTCATGAAAAACCATGGGGAAGTCATGAAAGCTATATAGGTGAATGAATCATGGTTCTAGACCATAGAACATGTGTAATATGGACTGTAGTAGCAAGCCATAGGACCCCAAACATGGAGAATGGACTGAAAGCAGAAAAATCAACAAAACCCACAGGGGGTCGATGGCCAATCGACCCTAACAAACCCTACCTCCGACCCCTAGTTAAAAACTTGGTTTGTAAATTTGGAAATTAATTATAATTAAATTTTATCGACTTGCTAGGTCTTCTAGAAATATAATAACATTATCAAGGTGATTCTAAAGCTTAGAAGAGGATTTATTAACAAGCTAAGGTGAGGGAACAAGACATAAACTAACTGGTTAATAATAAGCTCTTTTATTTCTTGAGTCTAATGCCATATTAATTCTATGCGTGTATGCTTGTATGTGCATTCAACATGTCATCCAATATTTCTATTATTTGTTCATGCATATTTACTTTACTGATATAACCTGATGATGATGATGATGATAGGAATAGGCATGTGAATGTTTGTGTTTGGCCAATGTATATGGTGCGGGTAGGGATGATATGAACCGGTACAGCCATGACCGTTCTTCATGGGGTGTATATTGTGCCATGGTCTACTCAAGTCATGTCCACTGACGTCGTCGTATCGCCATTACCTTAGTAGAACTATTATGTCGTAGAGTATCAGGGGAGGTGGTCTCGGTCCTTGTAGTCTCTGACTCTATCGGGGGGCCTTAGCTTTATCTCTATGGATGTTCTAAGGGATGCTGGGGTGAGGCCTTGGATACACTGTTTGGCATTAGGATTAGTTAGTTGCTAGCCCAGTTTGCAACCCTAGCCGGCAGGGGTTTATTTGTTGGTATGGTATCAACCGGTACAGCCATGACTGTTTTTTCATGGGGTGTATATTGTGCCATTTTGGGTGCTTGTGGGGCGACGGTGTCGTTTTCATTGGGCGTTTCCACACATTCGTGCATAGAGGTGCGGCGGCCACTTATCCTTCCTATAGCACAGTGCAAACTTTAAACCGGACCAAAGATATGATTTGACTGCATGCATATGTATTGTTGCATTGTTTTGTTTGCTCATTGAGCCGTGATGTGTGCTCACCCTTTTGACGTCAAATATTTTTAGTTGATGATGCAGGTACGACTGTTGAAGATTATGTAAGTGCTCCAATGTACGGGAACGTGGCGGCGATGGAAGTGGAAGAGGAAGTGGATACACATGACTCCTCTTGCGAGTGCAACTCATGTGTATTCGATTAGTTATTTTTCTAATTTTCTTTATTTGGATTTATTAAGGACATGTATTTGATATTTATTTATGTCTCAGTTGATACAGAATAACTAGGAAGAGTGAGAGAGAGAGGGGTAGAGAGAGGGAACTATAAAGCAAGAGTGATAACTAGATAGGGAGAGGGAGAGAGAGAGAGAGAACTTGAAAGAGAAAAAGAGGGAAGTAATGAGAGTGAGAGAGGGAGGGAGAGAGTGAGAAGTGGAAAGAGAAAGAGAGAGAGTGAGAGAGAGAGAGAGAAGTAGAAAGAGGGTGAGAGAGATAGAGAGAAGTAGAAAGTAAGAAAGAGAGAAAAATTAGAGAGGGAGAGAAGTAGAGAGTGAACGAAATAGAGAGAAGAGGGAGAGAGAAAGAGAAGTAGAGAGTGAGAGATTAAGAGAGAGAGAGGGAGTGAGAGAGAACTAGAAAGCGAGAGAGAGATATGTAGATAGAGAGAGGGAGAGTGAATTTAAAAGGGATAGAAAGTGTGAGAGAAAAGTATAAAGAGAGTGGGAGTGAGGGAGAAAGATGTAGAAAGAGTGAGAGAGGTAGAAAGAGAGAGGGGGAGGGAGAGAAGTAAAAAGGGAGATCAAGGGAGGTAGAGAGAGAAGTAAAAGAGAGAGAGAGCGGGAGAGAGAGAAGTAGAAAGAGAGAGGGAGAGTGTGGGAGAGAGAGATGTAGAAAGAGAAAGGGAGAGAGGGAAAAGTAGAGAGATAGAAAGAGAGAGAGTGGCAGAAAGAGAGAGAAATAGAAAGATAGAGAGGGAGAAGTTGAGGGTGAGAGGGAGGGAGGGAGAAAGAAAGGGAAGGAGAGAGTGAGAGAGAGAGGGAGAGAGAGGGAAAGAGAGAGAAATAGAGAGAGAGTGGGAGAGAGAGAAGTAGAAAGAGAGAGAGAGAGAGAGAGAGGTAAAGGGAGAAAGGGAAGTAGAAAGAGAGAGAGAGTGAGAAAGAAAGAGTGAGGGAGAGAGAGTGAGAGAAGAGAGAGAGGGAGCGAGGAATTAATAAAGGGAGAGAGTTAAAAGAGAGAGAGGGAAAGAAGTAGAGAGAGAAAAGTAGAGAGAGAGAAAGAGAAAGAGAGGGAGAGAGAGAAAGAAGAAGAACACACAGAGAGAGAAGGAGGGATAGAGAGATAGAAAGAGAGTGAGAGAGAGAGTTAGTGAGAGAGATCAAAGTAGAAAGAGAGAGAGAGAGAGGGAGAGTGAGGGAGGAAAAAGTGGAGGGAGAGAAATGAAATGAGAGAGGTGAGAGAGAAAGAGAGAGAATAAAGAGAGAGAGGGAGAAAGCGAAGTAAAAAGAGAGAGAGAGAGAAGAATAAAGCAAGAGAGAGGGAGTGACAGTGAAAGACGTAGAAAGAGAGAGAGAAGTAGAAAGATAGAGAGAAGTAGTGAGAGGGAGAAGAGAGTGAGAGAGATAAAGAAAAAAAGTGAGAGAGAGGTAGAAAGAGAGAGAGGGAGAGGGAGATGAGCGAGAGAGAAAGAATGATAGTGGGAGAGAGGTAGAAGCAGAAAGAGGGGGGAGAGAGAAGTAGAGAGAGGAAGAGAGAGAAAGGGGTAGAAAGAGAGAGTGAAGTAGAAAGCGTGAAAGTGAAGTAGAGGGAGAGGGAGACGGAGTGAGAGAGCGAGACAGATGGAGAGAGGGAGAGTGAGAGAGAGGGAAAGTGACAGGGAGAGAATGAAAAGTAAAATCAGAGAGAGAGAAAGAGAAAAAGAGAGGGTGTGAGGGAGAGAAAGAGCGAGAGTGGGAGAGAGAGAAGAGAGAGGGAGAGAGAAGTAGAAAGGGAGAGAGAGAAGTAGAAAAAGAGAGAGAGAGAGAGAAAAGTAGAGTTGGAGAGAGAAAAGTAAAAAGAGAGAAAGAGAAAAAGGAGAGAGAGAGAAAGAGAGAGAGAAAGAAGGACAAAGAGAGAGAGAGAGAGAGATAGAGAGAGATGTTGAAATAGAGAGAAAGGGTGGGAGAAGTCTGGAGAGAGTGAAGTAGAGAGAGAAAGAAAGAGAAAGAAGAGGGCGGGAGACAGACAAAGAGAAGTAGGAGAGAGATGAAGTAGAAAGAGAGAGCGGGAGAGAGAGAGAAGTAGAGAGAGATTGAAGTAGCAAGATGTCAAAATAGAGAGGGAGAGAGAAAAGTAGAGAGAAGGATGCAGAAATAGAGAGAGAGGGAGAGAAGAGGGAGAGAGAGAGAGAGATTGAGGGAATAGTCTAGGGAGAGTAAAGTAGAGAGAGAGAAAGAGAAAGAGAGAGAGGGAGAGAGAGCAAGAGAGAGAGGGAGAGGTAGAAAGAGAAGGGGAACAATGAGAGAGACAGATAGAGAGAGAAGTCGAAAGAGAGAGATAATGATAAGCGGATAGAGAGAAGTAGAGAGGGAAAGAGAGAGAGAGATAAAAGGAAGAAAGAGAGTGAGACAAAGAGAAGTAGAAACAAAGAGAGATCAAAGTTGAATGCGAGAGTGGGAGAGAGAGAGAGAGAGAGAGAGAGAGAGAGATGTTGTGAGAGAAAGGGAGAGAGAAATGTATAAAAAGAAAAAGTGAGAGAGAAGTAGAAAGAGAGAAGAGGGAATGGGAGAGAGAGATAGAAGGAGGGGGAGAGAGAGAAGTAGAAAGAGAGAGAGAGAGAGATTGAGTTTAAGAGAGAGACAGAGAGAGGGAGAAGTAGAATGAGAGATAAAGAAAAAGAGAGCATGAGAGAGTAAGAGAAGAGAGAGTAGAAAAGAGAGAGAGGGAAAGAAGTAGAGAGAGAGAAAAGTAGAAAGAGAGAGAAAGAGAAAGAGAGGGAGGTAGAGAAAGAAGAAGTTCAAAGAGAGAGAGAGAGGACAGAGAGAGAATAAAAGAGAGAAAGAGAGAGAGGGAGTTAAGGTTTGAGAGAGATCGAAGTAGAAAGAGAGAGAGAGAAAGATTGAGAGAGGAAAAAGTGGATGGAGAGAAATGAAATGAGAGAGGTGAGAGAGAATGTGAGAAGGAGAGAGGGAGGGAGAAGTAGAAAGAAAGAGAGAGGGTGATAAAGAGAAGTAGAAAGTGAGAGAGAGACAGAGAGAAATTTGAGAGGGAGAGTAGTAGAGTGTGAAAGAAATAGAGAGAAGAGAGGGCGAGAAAGAGAAGTAGGGAGTGAGAGATTAGAAGAGAGAGAGAGAGAGAGGGGGAGAGAGAGAGAACTAGAAAGAGAGAGAAATATTTGTAGATAGAGAGTGGGAGAGAGAGAAGTTAAAGGGGAGGTAGAGATAGAGAGAAAGAGAGAAAAGTACAAAGATAAAGGGAGTGAGAGAGAAAGACATGGAAATAGAGAGAGTGGTAGAATGTGTGAGAGGGAGAGAGAGAAGTAAAAAGAGAGATTGAGAAAGGGAGAGAGAGATGTAGAAAGAAAGAGAGGGAGAGAGAGAGAGAAGATAGAGTGAGAGTAGGAGAGAGAGAGGGAGGGAGAGAAAGATGTAAAAAGAGAAAGAGAGAGAGGGAAAAGTAGAGAGAGAGGAAGAGAGAGAGTAGAAAGAGAGAGAAGTAGAAAGATAGAGATAAGAGAAGTAGAGAGAGAGGGAGAGAGAGGGAGAGAGAAAGAAATAAGTAGAAAGAGAGAGCTGGAGGGAGAGAGAGAGAGAAAAAGAGAGGAAGAGAGAGGGAATGAGAGAGAGAGATATAGAGAGAGAGAGATATAGAGAGGGAGAGAGAGAAGAAAGAAAGAGAGAGAGAGAGAGAGAGAAGTAGAAAGAGAGAGAGAGTTAAAGAGAGAAAGAGAAGTAGAAAGAGGGAGTGAAAGAAAAAGAGAGAGGGTGAGAGTGGGAAAAGAGAGAGAGGTAGCGAGGAAGTAACAGGGAGAGAGAGTAGAAAGAGAGAGAGAGAAAGAAAAAGGGAGAGAGAGAGAGAGATTGAGAGAGGGAGAGAATGAAGTAGAAAGGCAGAGAGAAAAAGAAAGAAAGATAGAGGTATAATGGGAAAGTGAGAGAGAGAGAGAGAAAGAGTGAGATTGAGAAGGGGAGAGAGAGAAGTAGCAAGAAGGAGTGAGGGAGAGAGAGAGAGAGAGAGAGAATTTGTAATAGAGAAAGAGGGAAGTAATGAGAGTGAGAGAGGGAGGGAGAGAGAGAGAAGTGGAAGGAGAAAGAAAGAGAGTGAGAAAGAGAGAGAGAAGAGAGAGAGAGAGAGATAGAGAGAGAAGTAAAAAGAGAGAGAGAGAGAGATAGAAAGAGAGAGAAAGAAAAAGGGAGAGGGTGAGAGAGTGAGAGAAGAGAGAAGGGGAGCAAGGAAGTAACAGGGGGAGAGAGTAGAAAGAGAGAGATAGAGAGAGAGAGAGCGTGAGGGAGAGATTTTGGAAAGGCTCCAGTTGCGTTCATGGCAGAGGTAGCATGTCTCGCTCGCCGCATAATTGGGCTTTTCACAAAAGTCAAATTATGCCTCTTCAGTAGCCGATTCGAGCGAGAGCCCGAATGGGGGAAGTGAGAACGTGAAGATCAAAAGCTCCACTGTTCTGAATAGTGAGAAACACTATTCAAAATTCGATCAAATCGATCGAGAATCTCATCATCTCTTAGGTGGGCCAACCGACCGACATATAAGATAAGGGCTGGGCATCGCAATCATAGAACTTATTGTTCTAAACATTGCCGTTAGACTTTGTTTGAATTTCTCAGCTTGAAATTCGCTTCGTCAACCCAAACAAAGAGAAAGGGAGAGAAATAAGTAGAAAGGCAAAGAGAAAAAGAAAGAAAAGGAATTAAAAAAAAAAAAAAAGGCAAGAGAGAGAGGGAGAAGAGAGAGACCAAGAGAGAGAAGTAGTAATGAGAGGGAGAGGGAGGGAGAGGGAGAAAGGAAGAGAGAAT
>CM053269.1:8972696-9075196 GCA_028583415.1 Protea cynaroides
AGAGAGAGAGAAGGTAGGAGAAGGCCAGAGAGAGTGAAGCAGAGAGAGATAAAAAGGAAACAATAAGGAGGGAGACAGAGAAAGGGAAGTAGAAGTAGAGATGAAGTAGAAGGAGAGTTGAAGTAGAAAGAGAGAGGGGGAGAGAGGGAGAAGTAGAGAGAGATCGAAGTAGACGGAGAGAGAAAAGTAGAGAGAGATGTAGAAATAGACGAATGGAGAAAAGAGGGAGGGAGAGAGAGGGAGGGAGAAGGCTAGGGAGAGTGAAGTAGTGAGAGAGAGAAAGAGAAAGAGTGAGAGAGGGAGAGAGAGAGATAAGAGGAACAAAGAGAGAGAGAGATAGAGAGAGAAGTTGAAAGAGAGAGAGAGATAAGTAGAGAGAGATGTAGAGAGAGAAAGGGAGAGAGAAAAGGGAGAGAGAGTGAGACAAAGAGAAGTAGAAACAAAACGAGATAGAGAAGCAAAGAGAAATATCAAAGTTGAAAGCTAGAGTAGGAGAGAGAGAGAGAGATGTTGAGAGAGAAAAAGAGACAGAAAAGTATAAAGAGAGAGAAAGTGATTGAGAAGTAGAAAAAAAGAGAGAAAGAGAAAGAGAGAGAGAGAGATAGAGAGAGAGAAAGATAGAGAAAGAGAGTGGGAGAGAGAAAGAAGTAGAAAGCCAGAGAGAAAAAGTAAAAGAGAGAGAGGTAGAAAGAGAAAAAGGGAGAGAGAAAAAGAGACGGAGATAGAGAGGGTGAGAGAGAGAGAAGTAGCAAGAGGGAGAGAGGGAGAGAGAGAGAACTTGAAAGAGGGAGGGATGTAATGAGAGTGAGAGAGGGACGGAGAGAGAGAAGTTGAAAGAGAAAGAGAGAGAGTGAGAGAGAGAGAGATAGAGAGAGAAGTAGAAAGAGAGAGAGAGAGAGTGATAAAGAGAAAGAAGTAGAAAGAGATAGAGATAGAGAGAAGTAGAAAGTGAGAAAAAGAGAAAGAGAGTTAAGTAGTGAGAGAGATCGAAGTAGAACGAGAGAGAAAGAGAGAGAAAGAATGAGAGAGGAAAAAGTAGAGGGAGAGAAATGAAATGAGAGAGGTGGGAGAGAAGAGAGAGAGAGTGAGAGAGAGAGAGAGAGGGAATGAGAGAAGTGAATAGAAAGAGAGAAGAATAATGTGTAGAGAGAAGTAGAGAGAGGGAGATGACAGAGAGAGAGAAAGAATGAAAGTGAGAGGGAGGTAGAAAGAGAAAGAGGGGGAGGGAGAGAAAAGTAGAGAGAGAGGAAGAGAGAGAGAGTTAGAAAGAGAGAGTGATGTAGAACGTGAGAAAGTGAAGTAGAGGGGGAGAGAGAGAGAGAGAGAGAGAGAGAGAGATAAAGAAAGAGGGTGTGAGAGAGAGAGGGAAAGTGGCAGGGAGAGAATGAGACGTAGAAACAGGGAGAGGGAGAAAGAGAGAAAGAGAGGGAGTGCGAGAGAGAAAGAGCGAGTGAGGGAGAGAGAGAAGAGAAAGAAAGAGAGAAGTATAAAGGGAGAATGAAAAGTAGAAAGCAAGAGGGAGAGAGTGAGGTAGAGTGAGAGGGAGAGAAAAGTAAATAGAGAGACAGAAAGGGAAAGTGGGAGAAAGAGAGAAAGAGAGAGGGAAAGAAGAAGAATAAAGAGAGAGGGAGAGATAGAGAGAGAAGTTGAAAGGGAGAGATATGATGGGAGAAGACCAGAGAGAGCGAAGTAGAGAGAGAAAGAAAGAGAGATAAGAGGGAGGGAGATAGACAAAGAGAAGTAGTAGGAGAGAGATGAAGTTGAAAGTGAGAGGGAGAGAGAGATTGAAGTAGAGAAAGAGATGTAAAAATTGACGGAGGGAGAGAAGAGGGAGAGAGAGAGAGAAGGAGGGAGAAGGCTTGGGAGAGCGAAGTAGAGAGAGAGAAAGAGAAAGGGAGAGAAGAGGGAGAGAGGGAGAGAAAAAAGAGGAACAAAGAGAGAGAGAACATGAAAGAGAGGGAGAGAGATAAGCAGAGAGAGAAAAGTAGAGAGAGAAAGATAGAGAGAGAAAAGGGGGAGAGAGAGTGAGAGAAAGAGAAGTAGAAACAACGAAAGAGTGAAGTAAAGAGGGAGATCAAAGTTTAAAGCGAGAGAAAGAGGAGAGAGAGAGAGAAAGAGAGAGAGAGAGAGAGATGTTGAGAGAGATAGAGAGAGAAAAGTATAAAGAGAGAGAAAGTGAGAGAGAAGTAAAAAGAGAGAGAAAGAGAAAGAGAGAGATCGAGAGAAAGAGAGGGAGATTGAGAGGGGGTGAGAAAGAGAGAAGTAGCAAGAGGGAGAGAGGGAGAGAGAGAGAACTTGAATGAGAGAGGGAAGTAATGAGAGTGAGAGAGGGAGGGAGAGAGAAGTGGAAAGAGAAAGGGAGAGAGTGAGAGAGAGAAAGAGAGAGAGTGAAGTAGAAAGAGAGAGAGAGAGAAAGATAGAGAGAAGTAGAAAGTGAGAAAGAAAGAGAGGGAAATTAGAGAGGGAGTGTAGTAGAAAGTGAAAGAAATAGAGAGAAGAGAGATAGAGAAAGAGAAGTAGAGATTGAGAGATTAAAAGAGAGAGAGGGAGAGGGGGAGAGAGAGAACTAGAAAGAGAGAGAGAGAGAGAGATAAGTAGATAGAGAGAGGGAGAGAGAAGTTAAAAGAGAAAGAGAGAGAGAAAGAGAGAGAGAAAAGTAAAAAGAAAGAGGGAGTGAGAGAGAAAGACGTAGGAAGAGAGAGAGAGAGGAAGAAAGAGAGAGAGGGAGAGAGAGAAGTAAAATGAGAGATCGAGAGAGAGGGGAGAGAGCGGTGGAAAGAGAGAGAGAGAAGGAGAGGGAGGGAAGGTAGAGAGAGAGAGGGAGAGAGAGGTAGAGAGAGGGAGAGAAAAAACTAGAGGAAGAAAATGAAATGAGAGAGGTGAGAGAGAAAGAGAGAGGGAGATCGGAGAGAGAGAGAGGATAGAGAGAGAGATAGAGAGAGAAAGTAAAGAGAGAGAGAGAGTGTGATAGAGAGAAGTAGAAAGTGAGAAAGAGAGAGAAATTGGAGGAGAGTTGTAGAGAGTGAAAGAAATAGAGAGAAGAGAGAGAGAGAGAGAAAGAGAAGTAGGGGGTGAGAGATTAAGAGAGAGAGGGTGAGAGAGAGAACTAGAAAGAGAGAGAGATATGTAGATAGAAAGAGGGAGAGAGCGTAGTTAAAAGAGAGAGAGAGAGAGAGAGAGAGAGAGAGAGAGAGAGAGAGAGAGAGAGAGGGAAAAGTATAAAGAGAGAAGGAGTGACAGAGAAAGATGTAGAAAGATAGATAGAGAGGTAGAAGGTAAAAAGAGAGTACTTAAAAGTGAGATCGAGAGAGGGAGAGAGAGAAGTGGAAAGAGAGAGAGAGAAAGAGGGAGAGAGAAGATAGAGAGAGAGGGGGAGAGAGAGATGTAGAAAGGGAAAGAGAGAGGGAAAAGTAGTGAGGAAGAGAGAGAGGTTGAAAAATACAGTGGGAGAAGTAGAGAGAGGGAGAGAGAGAAAGAAAGAAGGAAGTAGAAAGAAAGAGAGGGAGGGAGTGAAAGAGAAAGGGAGGGAGAGAGAGAGGGAGAGATGGAAGGAAAGGGTGAGAGAGAGAAAAATAAGTAGAAAGGCAGAGAAAAAGAAAGAGAGAGAGAGAGGTAGAAAGAGAAAGTGACAGAGAGAAAGGGAGAGAAATTGAGAGGGGGAGAGAGAGAGATAACTTGAAAGAGAAAGAGAGGGAAGTAATGAGAGTGAGAGAGGGAGGGAGTGAGAGAGAAGTGGAAAGAGAAAGAGAGAGAGGAGAGAGGGAGAGAGAAGTAGAAAGTGAGAAAGAGAGAAAGAAATTAGAGAGGGAGAGAAGTAGAGAGTGAAATAAATAGAGAGAAGAGAGAGAGAAAAAGAGAAGTAGAGAGTGAGATATTAAGGGAGAGAGAGAGGGGGGAGAGAGAGAATTAGAAAGTGAGAGTGATAAGTAGGTAGAGAGAGGGAGTGAGAGAGAAGTTAAAAGATAGAGACAGAAAGAGAGGGAGATAGAGAGAGGGAGAGAGAAGTATAAAGGGAGAGGGAGTGAGGGAGAAAGACATAGAAAGGGAGAGAGAGGTAGAAAGAGAGAGTGGGAGGGAGAGAAGTAAAAAGAGAGGTCAAGAGAGGGAGAGAGAAGTAGAAAGAGAGAGAGAGAGAAAGAGAAAGAGAAAGAGAGAGAAGAGAGAGAGAGAGAGAGAGAGAGAGAGAGAAAGAAGTAGAATGGCAGAGAGAAAAAGAGAGAGAGAGAGAGAGAGAGAGACGGAGAGAGAGAGAGAGGTAGAAAGAGAAAGAGAGAGGGAGGGAAAAAGAGTGAGTGATTGAGAGGGGGAGGGAGAGAGAAGTTGCAATAGGGAGAGAGGAAGAGAGTGAGAGAGAACTTGAAAGAGAAAGAGAGGGAAGTAATGAGAGTGAGAGTGGGAGGGAGAGAGAAAGAAGTGGAAAGAGAAAGAGAGAGAGTGAGAGAAAGAAAAGAGAGAGAGAAATAGAGATAAAGAGAGAGAGACAAGTGGAAAGAGAGAGAGATAGATAAAGAGAGAGAGTGAGAGAGTGAGAGAAAGAGGTAGAAAGGCAGAGAGAAAAAGAAAGAGAGAGATAGAGAGAGAGTGGTAGAAAGAGAAAGAGAGAGAGAGAGAGAGAAAGGGAAGGAGATTGAGAGTGGGTGAGAGAGAGAGAAGTAGCAAGAGGGAAAGAGGGAGAGAGAGAGAACTTGAAAGAGAGAGAGGGAAGTAATGAGAGTGAGCGAGGGAGGGAGAGAGGGAGAAGTAGAAAGGGAAAGGGAGAGAGTGAGAAAGATAGAGAGATAGAGAGAGAAAATTTGAAAGAGAGAGAGAGGGAGGGAGAAGTAGAAAGTGAGAAAGAGAGAGAAATTAGAGAGGGAGGGTAGGAGAGAGTGAAAGAAATAGAGAGAAGAGAGAGAGTGAGAAAGAGAAGTAGAGATTGAGAGATTAAAAGAGAAAGATGAGAGGGAGGGAGAGAAGTTAAAAGCCAGAGAGAGAGAGAAAGAGAGAGAGAGAGAGAGAGAGAGAGAGAGAGAAAAGTATAAAGAGAGAGGGAGTGTGAGAAAAAGACGTAAAAAGAGGGAGAGAGGTAGGAAGAGAGAGAGGGTGAGAGAGAAGTAAAATGAGACATCGAGTGAGGGAGAGAGAGAAGTGGAAAGGGAGAGAGAGAGAGAGAGAGAGGGAGAGAGAGAAGATAGAGAGAGAGAGTGGGAGAGAGAGAGGGAGAGAGGAAAAAGTAGAGGGGAGAATGAAATGTGAGAGGTGAGAGAGAAAGAGAGAAAGAGAGAGAGATAGAAGAGAGAGAGAGAGAGAGAGAAGTTGAAAGAGAGGGAAAGAAAGAGAGTAATAGAGAGAAGTAGAAAGTGATAAAGGGAAAGAGAAATTTGAGAGGGAGAGTCATAGAGAGTGAAAGAAATCGAGAGAAGAGAAAGAGAGAGAAAGAGAAGCAGAGAGTGAGAGATTAAAAAAGGGAGAGAGAGAGAGAGGGAGAGAGACAGAGAACTAGAAAGAGAGAGAGAGGTAGAAAGAGACAAAGAGGGAAGTGAATAAAGAGATCAAGAGAGGGAGAGGGAGAGAGAGAGTGAGAGAGCTTGAAGATTGAGAGAGAGAGAGAGAGGGAGTAAGGGAGAGAGAGATGTAGAAAGAAAATGAGAGAGAGGGAAAAGTAGAGGGGGAGGAAAAGAGGGAGAGGTAAATAGAGAGAGTAGTAGAAAGATTGAGAGGGAGAAGTAAAGGGAAAGAGGGAGAGAGAGAGAAAGAAAGAGAGGGAGAGAGTTAGAGGGAAAGGGAGGGAGAGAGAGAGGGAATGAGAGCGAGAGATAGAGAGAGAGGGAGAGAGAAAAGTGGAAAGAGTGAGTGAGGGGTAAAGAGAGAAAGAGAAATAGAAAGGGAGAGAGAGAAAAAGATGCAGGGAGAGAGAGTGAGAGAAGAAAGAGATGGAGTGAGGTTGTAACAAAGGGAGATAGTAGAAAGAGAGAGAGAGAGGGGGAAAGAAGTAGAGAGAGAGAAAAGTAGAAAGAGAGAGAGAGACAGAGAAAGAGAGGGAGAGAGAGAAAGAAAAAGAACAAAGAGTGAGAGATAGTGGGATAGAGAGAGAAAGAAAGAGAGAGAGAGTTAAGTAGTGAGAGAGGTCGAAGTAGAAAGAGAGAGAGAGAGAGAATGGGTGAGAGAAGAAAAAGTAGAGGGAGAGAAATAAAATGAGAGTGGTGAGAGAGAAAGAGAGGGAGAGAGAGAGAGGGGGAGAGCGAGAAGAAGGGGAGAGAAAAGTGAAAAAAGAGAAAGAGAGAGAGAAGAATAAAGTGAGAGAGTGAGTGAGGTAGAGAAAGTCATAGAAAATGAGATAGAAGTAGAAAGAGAGAGAGAAGTATAGAGAGGGAGAGGAGAGAGAGAGAGGGAAAGAAAAATAGTGAGAAAGTGGTAGAAAGAGAAAGAGGGGAGAAAGAGAGAAGTAGAAGAGAGGGGGAGAGAGAGAGGTAGAAAGGGAGAGTGAAGTAGAAAGGGAGAAAATGAATTTTAGGGAGAGAGAGAGAGAGAAAGAGAGAAGTAAAAAGAGAGAGAGAGAAAGAGAGGCAGATTGGGAGAGAGGGAGAGAGAGAGAGAGGGAAAGTGGCCGGGAGAGAATGAGAAGTAGTAACAGAGAGAAGGCGAAAGAGAAAAAGAAAGGGAGTGGGAGAGAGAAAAACTGAGAGAGGGAGAGAGAGAAGAGATAGGGAGAGAGAAGTAAAAAGATAGGGAGGGAGAAGTTGAGAGAGAGAGGGAGGGAGAGATAGAGAGAATGAAAGAAGTAGAAAGAGAGAAAGAGAGGGAGAGAATGAGAGAGAAAGGGAGGGAGAGAGAGGGAGAGAGAGAGAGGAAACAAGAGAGGGAGATAGAGAGCGGGAGAGAGAGAAGTAGAAAGAGAGAGAGAGAGAGAGAGGTAAAGAGAGAGAGAAGTAGAAGGAGAGAGATAAAGAAAAAGAGAGGGTGAGAGAGTGAGAGAAAAGAGAGTAAAAAGAGGGAGAAAGGGAAAGAAGTAGAGAGAGAGAAAAGTAGAAAGATAAATAAAGAGAAAGGAAGGGAGAGAGAGAAAGAAGAATAACAAAGAGAGAGAGAGGGATAGAGAGAGAATGAAAGTGAGAGAGAGAGAGAGAGAGTTAAGTTGTGAGAGAGATCGAAGTAAAAAGAGAGAGAGAGAAAGAGTGAGAGAGGAAAAGTGGGGGGAGAAAAATGAAATGAGAGAGGTGAGAGAGAAAGTGAGAGAGAGAGAGAGAAAAGTAGAAAGAGAGAGAGAGTGATAGAGAAAAGTAGAAAGTGTGAAAGAGAGAGGAATTAGAGAGGGAGAGTAGTAGAGAGTGAAAGAAATAGAGAGAAGAGAGAGAGGGAAAGAGAAGTAGCGAGTGAGATTGAAAGAGAGAGAGAGAGAGGGAGAGAGTGAACTAGAAAGAGAGAGAGATATGTAGATAAAGACTGGGAGAGAGAGAAGTTAAAAGAGAGGGGAAATAGAGAGAGGAAAAGAGACAAAAGTACAAAGAGAGAGGGAGTGAGAGAGAAAGACGTGGAAAAAGAGAGAGAGATTGAAAGAGAGGGAAAAGTGGAGAGAGTGAAAGAGAGAGAAGTAGAAAGATAGAGAGGGAGAAGTAGAGAGAGTCGGATAGAGAGGGAGAGAGAAAGAAAGAAGTAGAAAGAGAGAACGGGAGAGGGTGAGAGAGAAAGGGAGGGAGAGAGGGAATGAGAGAGAGGGAGAGATAGAGAAGAAGAAAGAAAGTGAGAGAGAGAGAGAGAGAGGGAGAGGTAAAGAGAGAAAGAGATGTTGAAAGAGAGAGAGAAAGAAAAAGAGAGAGAGGGTGAGAGAGTGAGAGAAGAGAGAGAGGGAGAGAGGAAGTAACAGGGAGAGAGAGTAGAGAGAGAGGGAATGAGAGAAGAGAGAGAGAGAGAGCGAGTGAGAGAGGGAGAGAAAGAAGTAGAAAGGCAGAGAGAAAAAGATAGAGAGAGAGAGAGAGAGATGGAGATTGAGAGAAGTAGCAAGAGGCAGAGAAGGAGAGAGAGAGAGAACTTAAAAGAAAAAATGAGGGAAGTAATGAGAGTGAGAGAGGGAGGGGAGAGAGAGAAGAGGAGAGAGAAAGAGAGAGAGAGAGAGAGAGAGAGAGAGAAGTAGAAAGAGAGAGAGAGTAATAGAGAGAAGTAGAAAGTGAGAAGGAGAGAAATTAGAGAGGGAGAGAAGTAGAGAGTGAAAGAAATAGAGTGAAGAGAGAGAGAAAAAAAGAGAAGTAGAGAGTGGGAGATTAAGAGAGAGAGAGAGAGAGGGAGTAAAAGGGAACTAGATAGCGAGAGAGATATAAGTAGATAGAGAAAGGGAGAGTGAAGTTACAAGGGAGAGGGAGAGTGAGACAAAAGTATAAAGAGATTCGAAGTGAGGGAGAAAGACGTAAAAAGAGAGAGAGAGAGGTAGAAAGAGGGAGATGGAGAGAGAGAAGTAAAAAAGAGAGATCAAAGGGAGGGAGGGAGAGAGAGAAGGAGAAAGAGAGAGAGAGAGAGGGAGAGAAAGAATTAAAAAGAGAAAGAGAGTGTGTGTGAGAGAGATGTAGAAAGAGAAAGGAAGAGAGGGAAACATCGAGAGAGAGGAAGAGAGGGAAACATCGAGAGAGAGGAAGAGAGAGAGTGGTAGAAAGAGAGAGAAGTAGAAAGATAGAGAGGGAGAAGAAGAGGGTGAGCGGGAGAGAGAGAGAAAAAGAAAGGGAAGGAGAGAGTGAGAGAGAAAGGGAGGGAGAGAGAGAGGGAGAAAGAGGAAAAGAGAGAGAGAGAGAGAGAGAGAGAGAGAGAAAGAGAGAAAGTGTGAGAGGGAGAGAGGGAGAGAGATAGAGATCGTGGGAGAGAGAGAAGTAGAAAGAGAGAGAGAGAGGTAAAGGGAGAAAGAGAAATAGAAAGAGAGAGAGAGAGAGAGAGAGAGAGAGAGAGAGAGAGAGAGAGAAAGGGTGAGGGAGAGAAAGTGAGAGAAGAGAGAGAGGGAGCGAGGAATTAATAGAGGGAGAGAATTGAAAGAGAGAGAGAGGGAAAGAAGTGAAGAGAGAGAGAAAAGTAGAGAGAGAAAGAAAAAGAGAGGGAGAGACAGAAAGAAGAAGAATAAAGAGAGAGGGAGGGATAGAGAGATAGAAAGAGAGTGAGAGAGAGGGTTAGTGAGAGAGAATGAAGTAGAAAGAGAGAGGGAGAGGGAGAGAGAGAGAAAGTGTGAGAGAGGAAAAAGTAGAGGGAGAGAATTGAACTGAGAGATGTGAGAGAGAAAGAGAGATTGAGGGAGAGAGCGAAGTAAAGAGAGAGAGAGAGAGAGGAATAAAGCGAGAGAGAGGGAGTGACAGAGAAAAGCGGAGAAAGGGAGATAGAAGTAGAAAGAGAGAGAAAAGTAGACAGAGGGAGAAAAGAGTGAGTGAGAGAAAGAAAGAACGTGAGAGAGATGTAGAAAGAGAGAGAGAGGGAGAGAAAAGTGGAAAGGGAGAGAGAAAAGAGAGAGAGAGAGAGAAAAGTGGAAAGGGAGAGAGAAAAGTTGAAAGAGAAGAGAGAGAGAGAGAGAGATAGAAGTAGTGTGAGAGAGAGAAAGGTAAAAAGAGAGAGAAAGAGAAAGTGGGAGAGAGAGAGAGAAAGAGTGAAGGTGGGAGTAGGCTAGAGAGAGTGAAGTAGAGAGAGAAAGAAAGAGAGAGAAGAGGAAAGGAGATAGACAAAGAGAAGTAGAAGGAGTGAGATAAAGTAGAAAGAGAGAGAGGGAGACAGAGAAGTAGAGAGAGATGGAAGTAGAGGGAGAGAGAGGGAGAGAGAAAGGTAGAGAGAGATGTAGAAATAGACGAAGAGAGAGAAGAGGGAGAGAGAGGGAGAGACAGAGAGAGAAGTTGAAAGAGAGGGAGAGATAAGTAGAGAAAGAGATGTAGTGAGAGATGTAGAGAGAGAGAAAAGGGAGAGAGAGAGTGAGACAAAGAGAAGAAGAAACAAAGAGAGAGAGAGAAGTAAAGAGAGATCAAAGTTGAAAGCGAGAGTGGGAGAGAAAGGGAGAGAGAGAGAGAGATATAGAGAGAGAGAGAGAGAAAAATGTTGAGAGGGTAAGAGACAGAGAAAAGTATAAAGAGAGAGAAAGTGAGTGAGAAGTATAAAGAAAGAGAGAAAGAGAAAGAGAGAGAGAGAGAGAGAGAGAGAGAGAGAGAGAGAGAGAGAGAGAGGAAGATAGAGACGGAGAGTGAGAGTGAGAGAGAGAGAGAAAGAAGTAGAAAGGCAGAGAGAAAAAGAAAGACAAAGAGAGAGAGGTAGAAGGAGAAAGAGAGGGAGAGAGAGAGAGAGAGAGGGAGATTGAGAGGGGGGAGAGAGAAGAGCAGCAAGAGGGAGAGAGGGAGAGAGAGAGAGAACTTGAAAGAGAGAGGGAAGTAATGAGAGTGAGAGAGGGAGGGAGAGTGAGAAGTTGAAAGAGAAAGAGAGAGAGATAGAGAGAGAGTAGTAGAAAGAGAGAAAGAGAGATAGAGAGAAATAGAAAGTAACAAAAAGAGAAAGAGGGTTAAGTAGTGAGAGAGATCGAAGTAGAAAGAGAGAGAGAGAGAGAGAGAGAGAGAGAAAGAGTGAGAGAGGAAAAAGTGGAGGGAGAAAAATGAAATGAGAGAGGTGGGAGAGAAAGATAGAGAGAGAGAGATAGAGAGAGAGAGAGAAGAAAGAGAGAGAGAGGAAAAGAGAGAAGTGAAAAGAGAGAGAAGAATAATGCGAGAGAGAGAGTGAGGGAGAAAGACGTAAAAAGAGAGAGAAAAGTAGAGAGAGGGAGAAGGATAGAGAGAGAGAAAGAAAGAAAGTGAGAGAGAGGTAGAGAAAGAGAGAGAGAGGAAATGAGAAAGAGAGCAAAGAATGAAAGTGAGAGGGGAGGTAGAAAGACAAAGAGGGAGGGAGGGAGATAGAGAGAGGAGAGAGGAAAAGAGTTGAGAGGTAAAAGAGAGAGAGAATGTAGAAAGGAGAAAGTGAAGTGAGAGGGAGAGAAAGAGAGATTGAGAAAGAGAGAGAAGGGAGAGAGAGAGAGAGAGAAAAAAAGGGAGAGATGAGAAGAGAGAGAGAGAGAGAGAAAAGATAAAGAGAGAGAGAGTGAGAGAAGAGAAAGTGACAAAAAGAGAGAGAGAAGATAGAAGAGAGAGAAAGAGAAAAGAGAGAGAAAGGGGAAAGAGAGAAAGAGCAAGAGAGGGAGAGAGAGAAGAGAGAGAGGGAGAGAGGAGAGGGAGAGGAGAAGAGAAGTAGAAAGAAAGAGGGAGGAGAGAGATAGAGAGAGAGGGAGAGTAAAGAGAGTGAGAAAGAGAAAGGGAGAGAGAGATAGAAGAGGAAGAGAGAAAGAGAGAGAGTAGAGAAAGAGAGAGAGAGATAGAAAGAAAGAGAGAGAGAAAAGAGAAAAGAGAGTTAAGTAGAGAGAGAAAGAAAGAGAGAGAAGAGGGAGGGAGACAGACAAAGAGAAGTAGTAGGAGAGAGCTGAAGCTGAAAGAGAGAGGGAGAGAGAGAGAAGTAGAGAGTGATCAAGTAGAGAGTGAGGGAGAGAGAAAAGTAGAAAGAGATGTAAAAATTGACGGAGGGAGAGAGGAGGGAGAGAGAAAGAGTGGGAGGTAGAATGCTAGGTAGAGTGAAGTAGAGAGAGAGAAAGAGAAAGGGAGAGAAGAGGGAGAGAGAGAAAGAAGAGGATCAAAGAGAAAGAGATAGATAGAGAGAGAACTTGAAAGAGAGAGAGAGAGATAAGCAGAGAGAGAAAAGTAGAGAGAGAAAGAGAAAGAGAAAAGGGAGAGAGAGAGTGTGTGTGGTAAAGAGAAGTTGAAACAAAGAGAGAGAGAAGTAAAGAGAGAGATCAAATTTGTACGCGATAGTGGGAGAGGGAGAGAGAGAGAGAGAGAGAGAGAGAGAGAGGAGGGGCGAGGGAGAGAAAAAAGAGAGAGAGATGTTAAGAGAGAAAGAGAGAGAGAAAAGTATAAAGAGAGAGAAAGTGGGAGAGAAGTAGAAAGAGAGAGAGAGAGAGAAGATAGACAGATAGAGAGAAAAGTAGAAAGAGAGAGAAAGGGAAAGAGGGAGAGAGAGAGAAAGAGAGGGACAATGAGAGGGGGTGAGAGAGAGAGATGTAGCAAGAGGGAGAGAGGGAGAGAGAGAGTGAACTTGAAAGAAAGAGGGAAGTAATGAGAGTGATAGAGGGAGGGGGAGAGAGAGAAGTGGAAAGAGAAAGGGAGAGAGGGAGAGAGACATAGAGAGAGGGAGAAGTAGAAAAAGAGAGAGGGTGAGAGATAGAGCGAAGTAGAAAGTGAGAAAGAGAGAGAAATTAGATAGGGAGAGTAGTAGAGAGTGAAAGAAATAGAGAGAAGAGAGAGAGAGAAAGAGAAGTAGAGATTGAGAGATTAAAAGATAGAGAGGTAGAGGGAGAGAGAGAGTGAGATAAGTAGATAGAGAGAGGGGGAGAGAAGTTAAAAGATAAAGAGAGAGAGAAAGAGAGAGAGTGGGAAAAGTATAAAGTGAGAGGGAGTGAGAGAGAAAAAGAGAGGTAGGGAGTGAGAGAATAAAGGTGAGAGGGAGAGAGAGAACTAGAAAGAGAGAGAGAGAGATATGTAGATAGAGAGAGGGAGAGAGAGAAGTTAAAAGAGAAGAGAGAGAGAGAAGTGTAAAGAGAGAGGGAGTGAGAGAGAAAGACGTAGAAAGACAAATAGAGAGGTAGAAAGAGAGGGAGGGATAGAGAGAAGTAAAAAGTGAGATCGAGAGAGGGAGAGAGAGAAGTGGAAAGAGAGAGAGAGAGAGGGAGAGAGAAGATAGAGAGAGAGGGGGAGAGAGAGATGTAGAAAGGGAAAGAGAGGGAGGGAAAAGTAGAGAGAGAGGAAGAGAGAGAGGGAGAAAGAGAGAAAAGTAGAAAGATAAAGTGGGAGAAGTAGAGAGAGAGGGAGAGTGAGAAAGAAAGAAGTAAAAAGAAAGAGAGGGAGAGAGTGAGAGAGAAATGGAGGGAGAGATGGAGGGAGAGGGAGAGAGAGAGGGAAAGAAGTAGAAAGGCAACAAAAAAGAAGAGAGAGAGAGTGAGATAGGTAGAAAAAGAAAGTGAGAGAGAGAAAGAGAGGGAGATTGAGAGGGGGAAAGAGGGAAGTAGCAAGAGGGAGAGAGGGAGAGAGAGAGAGAGAGAGAGAGAGAGAGAGGTTAGTAATGAGAGTGATAGGGGAGGGAGTGAGAGAGAAGTGGAAAGAGAAAGAAGAGATGAGAGAGAGAGAAGAGAGAGAGAGAGAAGAGAAAGAAAGAGAGAGAGATAGAGAGAAGTAGAAAGTGAGAAAGGGTGAAAGAAATTTGAGAGGGAGAGAAGTAGAGAGTGAAATAAATAGGGAGAAGAGAGAGAGAGAAAGAGAAGTAGAGAGTGAGAGATTAAGGGAGAGAGAGAGAGAGGGCGAGGGAGAGAACTAGAAAGAGAGAGTGATAAGTAGATAGAGAGGGAGAGAGAGAAGTTAAAAGAAAGAGAGAGAGAAAGAGAGAGAGAAAGAGAGAAAGGGAGAGAAGTATAAAGAGAGTGGGAGTGAGGGAGAAAGACATAGAAAGAGAGAGAGGGAGAGAGAGAAGTAAAAAGAGAGATCAAGAGAGGGAGAGACAGAAGTATAAAGAGAGAGAGAGAGAGAGAGAGGGAGAGAGAGAGAGAAACAAAAAGAGAGGGAAATATACAGAGAGTGAGAAAGAAGTAGAATGGCAGAGAGAAAAAGAAAGAGAGCGAGAGGTCGAAAGAGAAAGAGAAAAAGAGAGAGAGAGAGAACTTGAAAGAGAGAGAGATAGGGGAGTAATGAGAGTGATAGTGGGAGGGAGAGAGAAGGAAGTGGAAAGAGAAGGAGGGAGAGTGAGAGAGAGAGAGAGAGAAGAGGGAGAGAGAGAGAGAAAGAGAGAGAGAGAAGTAGAAAGAGAGAGAGAGATAGATAAAGGGAGAAAGGGAGAGAGAGGGAAAGAAGTAGAAAGGCAGAGAGAAAAAGAAAGAGAGAGAGAGAGAGGTAGAAAGAGAAATAGAGAGAGAGAGAGAGAAAGAGAGGGAGATTAAGAGGGGGAGAGAGAGAGAGAAGTAGAAAGAGGGAGAGAGGGAGAGAGGGAGAGAGAGGGAACTAATGAGGGTGAGCGAGGGAGGGAAAGAGAGAGAAGTGGAAAGAGAAAGGGAGAGAGTGAGAGAGAGAGATGTAGAAAGAGAGAGAGAGAGAGAGAGAGAGAGAGAGAGAAGTAGAAAGTGAGAAAGAGAGAGAAATTAGAGAGGGAGAGTAGTAGAGAGTGAAAGAAATAGAGAAGAGAGAGTGAGAGAAAAAGAAGTAGAGATTGAGAGATTAAACGAGAGAGAGAGGGAGAGAGAGATAATTAGAAAGAGAGAGAGAGAGAGAGATATAAGCAAATAGAGAGAGGGAGAGAGAGAAGTTAAAATCGAGAGAGGGAGAGAAAGAGAGAGAGAGAGAAAAAAGTATAAAGAGAGAGGGAGTGAGAGAGAAAGACATAAAAAGAGAGAGAGAGGTAGAAAGAGAGAGAAGTAAAATGAAAGATCGAGTGAGGGAGAGAGAGAAGTGGAAAGAGAAAGAGATAGGGAGAGAGAAAAGATATAGAGAGGGGGGGAGAGAGAGCGGGAGAGAGGAAAAAGTAGAGGGGAGAAATGAAATGAGAGAGGTGAGAGAGAAGAGAGAGAGAGAGAGAGAGAGAGAGAGAGAGAGAGAGAGAGAGAGAGAAAAGTATAAAGAGAGAGGGAGTGAGAGAGAAAGACGTAAAAAGAGAGAGAGAGGTAGAAAGAGAGAAAGGAGAGAGAGAAGTATAATGAGAGATCGAGTAAGGGAGAGTGAGAAGTGGAAAGAGGAAGAGAGAGGGAGAGAGAGAAGATAGAGAGAGAGGGGGGGAGAGAGAGAGAGGGAGAGAGGAAAAAGTTGAGGGGAGAAATAAAATGAGAGAGGTGAGAGAGAGAGAGAGAGAGAGAGAGAGAGAGAGAGAGAGAGAGAGAGAGAGATAAGAGAGAGGGAGAGATAGAGAGAGAGAAGTAGAAAGAGAGGGAAAGAGAGAGAGTAATAGAGAAAAGTAGGAAGTGAGAATGGGAGAGAGAAATTGGAGAGGGAGAGTAGTAGAGAGTGAAAGAAATAAATAGAAGAGAGAGAGAGAAAGAGAAGAAAAGAGTAAGAGATTAAAAAATAGAGAGAGAGAGAGAGGGTGGGAGAGAACTAGAAAGAAAGAGAGATAAGTAGATAGAGAGAGGGAGAGAGAGAAGTTAATAGAGAGAGAAAAAAAAGTACAAAGAGGAGGGAGTGAGAGAGAAAGAAATAGAAAGAGAGAGAGAGAGGTAGAAAGAGAGGGGGATAGAGAGAAGTAAAAAGTGAGATCGAGAGAGGGAGAGAGAGAAGTGGAAAGAGAGAGAAAGAGGGAGAGAGAAGATAGAGAGAGAGAGGGAGAGATTTAGAAAGAGAAAGAGAGAGAGGGAATAGTAGAGAGAGAGGAAGAGAGAGAGAGGTAGAAAAAGTGAGAATTAAAAAGATAGAAAGGGAGAAGTAGTAAGAGAGAGGGAGAGAGAGAGAAAAAGAAAGAAGTAGAAAGAAAGAGAAGGAGAGAGTGAGAAAGAAAGGGAGGGAGAGAGAGAGGGAGAGAGTGATAGAAGTAGAATGAGAGAGAGAGATATAGAGGTCAAGAGAGAGAAGTAGAAAGAGAGAGAAAGAAAAAGAGAGTGGGTGAGAGAGTGAGAGAAGAGAGAGAGGGAGCGAGGAAGTAACAGAGAGAGACAGTAGAAACAGAGAGAAAAAAGAGAGAGAGAGAGAGAGAGAGAGAAAAAGAGAGGGATTGAGAGGGGAGAGAGAGAGAAGTAGCAAGAGGGAGAGAGGGAGAGAGAGAGGGAACTTGAAAGAGAAGAGAGAGGGAAGTAATGAGAGTTAGAGAGGGAGGGTGTGAGAGAGAAGTGGAAAGAGAAAGAGAGAGAGTGAGAGAGTGAGAAGAGAGAGAGATAGAGAAGTAGAAAGAGAAAGAGAGAGAGAGAGAGAGATATAGAGAAGTAGAAAGTGAGAAAGAGTGAAAGAAATTAGAGAGCGAGAGAAGTAGAGAGTGAAAGAAATTTAGAGAAGAGAGAGAGAGAAAGAGAAGTAGAGAGTGAGGGATTAAGAGAGAGAGAGAGAGGGGGAGAGAGAGAGAACTAGAAAGCGAGAGAGATAACTAGATAGGGGGAGGGAGAGAGAGAAGATAAAAGAGGGAGAGAGAGAGGGAGAGAGAGAAAAGTATAAAGAGAAAGGGAGTGGTAGAGAAAGACATAGAAGAGAGAGAGAGAGGTAGAAGGAGAGAGAGGGAGAAAGGAAAGTAAAAAGAGAAATCAATAGAGGGAGAGAGAAAAGTAGAAAGAGAGAAAGAAAGAGAGAGAGAGAGAGAGAGAGAGAGAAAAAGAGTGAAAAAGATAGAGAGAGAGAGAGTAAGAGCGAGTGAGAGAAAGTAGTTGAAAAGCAGAAAAAAAAAGAGTGAGATAGTGGTAGAAAGAAAAAGGGTGAGTGTCACACCCTAATTTTGGTCTAACCAGAATGGTGTGATGAATCGCTAAATAATCAATGGTTCAACCATGATCTCAAATAAGCTATCCCCGCGTTATCCAACTTGCACACATTCGTAATCATAATCAGAGTAATACACAATAGCGAAAATCTTATAATAAGATGAACTGAGAAACTAAATGATATTAATAATTTAATAGAAAATTATTCTGTATTCAACTGAGACATAAATATTAAATATCAAATACATGTCTGAATAAATCCAATAAAGAAACCTATAAAATGTCTAATCAAATACACACGAGTTGCACTCGTAAGAGGAGTCGTGTGTATCCACTTCAGCTTCAGCTTCCATCACCTCTACCGTTCCGTACGCAGAAGCATTTACAAAATCTTCAACCGTATAACCTGCATCATCAACTAAAAATATTCGACGTCGTGGGGTGAGCACACAACACGGCTCAGTGAGTAGCCAAAACAATGCAACAATACATATGCAAGCAAAAAGTCAATTTATATCTTTGGTCCGGTTTTAAAGTTTGCAGTATGCAATAGAAAGGTTTAGGTAGCCAAAGGTTATTGACTCTGCCTCTATACACGAGTGTGTGACGTTACCCGAAGATCACGTTTATCGTCAACTCACATGCACCCAATCATGAACAGTATATAACAAAGGTTAACGGTTATTGCTATATATTGCCATACCAACACGTAAGCCCCTATTGGCAAGGGCTGCAAACTGGGCTCGCAACTAACCAATCCTAATACCAAAAAGTGTATCCAAGGCCTCACCCCAGCATCCCGCAGAATGCCCATAGAGATAGAGCTAAGGCCCCCCGGTAGAGTCAGAAATTACAAGGACCGAGACCACCTCCCCTGATACTCTACGACATAATAGTTCTGCTAAAGTAATGGCGATACGACGATGCTAATGCACAAGACTTGAGTTAGAGATAGAGCTAAAGTGCTGAGACCCGCCAAAGGTTAACGTTTATTGACGTTCTCATCACACCTCCCCTGATACTCGCTCGCGTCAAGCACATCAACCACACACATACAAGCACATGCCTATTCCTGTCATCGTCATCATCATGTTATAAACAATAAAGTAAATATGCATGAACAAGTAATAGAAATATTGGATGGCATGTTGTATGCACATTACAAACATATTCACATAGAATCAAGCATAGCATAGGACTCAAGAAAATAGAAAACAGTTTATTATTAACCAATTTAGTTTGGAGTTAAGGTTCCTCACCTTAGCTTGCTAATAGATACTTTTCCAAGCTTTAGAATCACCTTTACAGTGTTATTATATTGCTAGAAGACCTAACAAAGTTGATAGAATTTAATTAGAATTTATTCAGAATTAAAAACCATGTTGTTAACTGAGGGTCGGAGGTAGGGTCGATGCTAGGGTTGATGGGTCTATCGACCCTTCCCTCATTCTGAACTTCCTGAATGCTGAGGGTCGATGGTCAGGAATACCTAGGGTCGGATGGTCTACCGACCCTGGGTGCGACCCTTGGTGCACTGTGGTCCAGTTCCCTATTTTATTCCATTCTTCGTGTTTGGGATCCTATGGCTTGCTCCTACATTCCATTCTCCATTCATTCCATGGTCTGAAACCATGTATAACCCACCTAGATAGCTTTCATGCATTTTTCTATGGTTTTCCATGGAAACCTAACCATAGATTGGTGGTTTGGGTTTCTTCGAGATCATCCTCTCAATAATTTCTAACCTAAGGTCTGTAGAAATTCATGGAATTAGTATCCATACCTGAGAAGATTACTCCTTCTCTGAAATTCTTCTCCTTTTTGCTAAGTTCTCTTGCTTGCCTCTCTTCTTCCTCTTTTCCTTCTCCTCTCTTTCTCTCAATTCAATTAGGGTTGTGAAAGGAGTGAAAGTGGCTTAGGGACGTCCTTTAAATAGACTAGGAATATCCTAAATAAGTCCCTCTGAGATTTGGAAAGAATCCCATTAGAAAATAAAGAAATTTCCTAATTTCTATTTTCTGCGGTAACCGAGGGTCGATGGGAGGGTCGATGATCCCGTCGACCCTAGGGTCTTAAGCTGTCCGACCCTCCCTTCAAAACTGAGGGTCTGACTTTCTGTTTTGGGAGGTCCGACCCTGCTTAGCTGGGTATGCGACCCTTCCCCTATTTTAAGTGTTTTTGGGTCGATTTGATACCTGGGATCTCGATCTCCTTCACGCCCTTGGTCCATTTGACTCGACCATGATGGGTAAACCTGGTTCAAGGTGGTATGACCGGGTTAGATTGACACGGGTCTTACAACTCCCCCCAACTTATAATAATTTCGTCCTCGAAATTGTACATACCTTCTGAATCAAATAAGTAAGGGTATTGCTTTCTCATAGCATTTTCTTCTTCCTATGTAATTTCTTCCATGTCTCTACTTTCCCATGTGACCTTAACATAATAGATATCTCTGTTGCATAGACGTTGAACCTTTCGACTAGTGATTTCTGTTGGTGTTACTTCAAATGTCAAATCATCAGTCAATTCCGGCAAATCCACTGTCAAGACATGTATTGGGTCCTTGACATACTTCTTCAATAGGGAAATGTGAAATACGTCATGTACACTTGACATAGATGGTGGTAGTGCTAACTGATAAGCTACTTTTCCACGCTTAGCCAGAATTTCATACGGCCCGACATATCTTGGACTTAATTTCCCTTTCTGTCCGAACCACTTCAATCCTCGCATAGGCGATACTTTCAAAAATACTTTGTCACCTACGGCGAGCTCCAGATCTCTTCGTCGAGTATCTGCATATTGCTTCGGACAGTTCTGAGCTGTTCTTACTCTTTCCTTGATGATGTCGACCCCCGACAAGTCTCTTCAACAAATTCTGGTCCAATAATACTACGTTCTCCAACTTCATTCCAAAACAAGGGAGTTCGACACTTTCGGCCATACAATGCTTCATATGGTGACATCTGTATTGTGGCCTGATAGCTGTTATTATAAGCGAACTCGATCAATGGTAACTTTTCGCCCCATGATCCTTTGAAATCAATCACACATGCTCGTAGCATATCTTCTAGAATCTGGATTGTACGTTCTGACTGTCCATCTGTCTGTGGGTGGAATGCAGTACTAAACTTTAGCGTTGTTCACATAGCCTTTTGTAATCCATCCCAAAAGTTGGAAGTAAATCGTGGATCTCTATCGGACACAATACTTTCTGGTACACCGTGTAACCGAACAATATTATCCACATACACCTTCGCTAACCTTTCCAGTGTATACTGAGGTCGTATAGGTATGAAGCGAGCTGTTTTAGTCAGACGGTCCACAATCACCCAAACTACGTCAACTACTCGAGGAGTCAATGGTAGTCCTGTGACGAAGTCCATAGTGATACAATCCCATTTCCATGCTGGTTCTGGTAATGGCTGTAACAATCCTACGGATCTTTATCGTTCGGCCTTTACTTTCTGACAATTTAGGCATTGAGACATGAATTTGGCTACATCCGCTTTCATTCCGCTCCACCAATATAGTTTCGTTAGATCATGATACATTTTTGTACTTCTAGGATGTATCGAATAGATGGTGGTGTGGGCTTCCTTCATCAGTCGGTGTCTAATGTCTATACCTTCTGTTTCAGGTACACATATTCTTCCTTTGTATCTCAGTACCTTCTCGTCATCCAAGGTGAACTCAGGGCTAGTCCTACCTTTCTCAATATCTTCTTGTACTGTTCTCAGATAAGGATCTGCTTTGATAGCTATCTTCACTTCATCCACTATATCCGGTATAATCTTCAATGCCGCGAACATATTCGAAAACCGATGAATAAACCCTTGGTTGGCTGATTCATCCGTTGTATCTATCACATACGGTTCGTTGCCGTGATTGAATACCATTCCGTTGGTACATATTGCTGCAGTCGTGCTAACTTCACCTTGAGATTTTATCATTGTTTTTCTACTCAATGCATCCGCTACCACGTTCACTTTTCCTAGATGATACTGGATGTCACCATCATAGTCTTTCAATAGTTCCAGCCATCTTCTTTGTCTCATATTCAACTCTTTCTGATTAAATAAATAAGTAAGACTTTTATGGTCCGACTTAATCTGGAATTTCTCTCCGTATAAGTAATATCTCCATATCTTGACAGCATGTACTACTGCCGCTAGCTCCAGATCATGAGTGGGGTAATTTTTCTCATGAACCTTTAACTGTCTTGAAGCATAAGCAATTACTTGCTCTCCTTGCATAAGCACACATCCCAATACCAGTCCCGACGCATCGGTGTATAAGGTAAACATCTGTCCTGATATAGGAATAGTCAAAATTAGAGCGGATATCAATTTGGTCTTCAGTGTTTGGAAACTCTTCTCACATTTATCGGTCCACACAAACTTTTCACCTTTCTTAGTCAAACTGGTGAGAGGTACGGCAATCCAAGAATAGTCTTCTACGAATCTCCGATAATAACCAGCTAGACCCAGAAAACTTCTGATTTCTGAAACGCTCTTTGGCGCTTCCCACTTTACAATAGCCTCGATCTTGCTGGGATCCACCTTGATTCCTTCAGCGGATACTACATGGCCTAGGAAGGCGACTTCACTTAGCCAAAACTTGCACATTGAAAATTTGGCATATAGCTTCTCTTTCCATAAACGCTGTAGGGCTGCGTTTAGGTTATTGATATGAGTTTCCTTGTCCTTGGAATATACCAATATGTCATCAATAAATACTATAACCGACATATCCAACATATCGTGGAAAAATCGGTTCATAAGTTCCATGAACGTTGCCGGTGCATTAGTTAATCCGAAAGACATAACCAAAAATTCATAATGTCCATATCTGGTCCGGAATGCTGTCTTCGGAATATCACCTTCTTTAATCTTCAGCTGATGATAGCCTGATCGAAGATCGATCTTTGAAAATACTTTTGCCCCTTGTAACTGATCGAACAAGTCATCGATCCGAGGTAGTGGATATCGATTCTTGATTGTCAGTTTATTCAACTCATAATAGTCGATACATAATCGAACGCTACCATCCTTCTTCTTTATGAACAACACCGGTGCCCCCCATGGAGATATACTGGGTCGAATATAACCCTTGTCCAGCAGTTCTTGTAGTTGCACTTTTAGTTCCTTCAGTTCCATAGGAGCCATTCTATAAGGTGCTTTTGATACGGGTGCGGCTCCAGGTATCAGGTCTATTACAAACTCTGTGGCCCGGTCGGGTGGTAATCCGGGTAGTTCCTCCGAAAATACGTCAGGGTAATTCCGCACAACGTCAAGGTCTTCCATTCGTGGTGCTTCCTTGGTTAGGTCGACCACTGACACTAGATACCCGACTGCTCCCTTGTCAAGGCACTTCTTAGCTTTTAATGCTGAAAGTATGAGCTTGCGTCTCCAGGGAAGTTTGGTTCCCGAGAAACTTAATTCTGCTCCTTCTTTGTCTTTGAACGTTTGCTTCTTTTCGGCGCATAATAAATTTGCAGAATGCCGAGCTAACCAGTCCATATCCAAGATGACATCAAAGTCTGTCATCTCAAGTTGTATCATGGTTGCATCTAAAGTCTTCTCTCTAATGAGAACTGGATATGGTCCATAACCTTTCTCTAGTTCCACTTTTAACCCCATCGGTGACCGTACAAGTAATTTGTAGTCTAATGTTTTGATGGGTAATTTGGTCTTCTATCCAATTGACACAGATATAAATGAATGAGTAGCTCCGGAATCGAAGAGTACTCTGGCGGGTACGCCATTTATAGGTACAATACCTGTGATTTATCTTTACTTAGTCTACGTGCTCATTCAATGTAATTACAACTTTAAAAGTTTCAGTCATACCTGTGACCACATCGGGTGATGCGGCCGCATCCTCGGACGTAACAGCATATACCCGTCCCTGATGGAATTGCTTCTTGGGCTTAGGGCACTCCCTTGCCATATGCCCGGGTTGGTTGCAGTTAAAACACCTCAGGACTTCAGAATTTGGCTTTGGCTGAGGTTGAGCTGCTGGAGTAGTCTTGGTTGCAGCATTAAAATTCTGAGGACGGAAAGGTTTATACGTCCTGTTATTTCCTCCCTTGTAGGAGTTTCCGGCTGGTCTCTTGATGCCTCTATTCTGAGTAAGGTAACTCTCCTTCTGGCTCGATTCAATCACTCGAGCAATCTGGACAGCTTCGTCGTAAATTCTATTCTCTAGCCAGAACATTTTCTCTGATGCTTCCTCTTAGTCCCGCGACGATTCTATGGGTTTTGGTATCTTCTTCTTGCATGCTTGTCGGTGCAAAGAAAAACAGCTCTTCGTAACGCTGTTGGTATGAATCTACAGTCATCTGTCCCTGGTACAAGCTCATGAACTCCTTCTCCATCGAATCTCTAAAGCTTCGTGGAAAATATTTCTCGAAGAATGCTTCTTTATATGTAGCCCAAGTCAGTAGGGCGTGCTTGGTCAGTAAATATGTCTTCCTGGATTTCCACCAATGATGTGCATCGCCCTTGAGCATGAAGGTGTTACATAGAACTTTCTCTTCCTTAGTGATAGTCATCATGAGGAAATTTCTCTCCATCTCGCCTATCCAGTGTGTCACACCCCGATTCCGCACACTTTAGAATGGTGTGATGAACCGCCAAATAACCAACGGTTCAACTAGGATCTCTTATAGGCTATCCCCGCGTTATCCAAACTTTACACGCATCCACAATCATAATCAGAGTAATACACAATAGCGGAAAATTTATAAATAATATGAACTGAGTACTAGAATGATACCCATAAATAATATCAAATTATTCTGTGTTTAACTAAAACATAAATAGGTAAATACCAACTACATGTCTTATAAATCCAAATAAGAAAACTATAAAAATATCTAATCGAATACACACGAGTTGCACTCGCAAGAGGAGTCGTGTGTATCGTCTTCAGCTCCAGCATCCATAGCTGCTACAGTTCCATACGCTGACAGGTTCATATAATCTTCAACAGTATATCCTGCATCATCAACTAAAAATATTCGACGTCGAGGGGTGAGCACACAACATGGCTCAGTGAGTAGCCAAAACAATGCAACATTACATATGCATGCAAAAAGTCAATTCATATCTATGGTCTTGGTTTATAGTTTGCAATGTGCAATAGAAAGGTTAGGTGATCAAAGGTTAACGTTTATTGATACCGCCTCTATACACAGGGTGTGGAAGCCCGCCCGAAGGTTAACGTTTATCGTCTTCCCCATCCACCCAACCATAACATTATACAACAAAGGTTAACGTTTATTGCTATATAATGCTACACCAACACGTAAGCCCCTGTTAGCGAGGGCTTGCAAACTGGGCTCGCTACTAACCAATCCTAATGCCAAACAAGTGTATCCAAGGCCTCACCCCAAGATCCCTCAGAACATCCATAGAGATAGAGCTAAGGCCCCCGGTAGAGTCAAAGACTACAAGGACCGAGACCACCTCCCCTGATACTCTACGACATAATAGTTCTGCTAAGGTAATGGCGATACGATGATGTCAATGCACAAGACTTGAGTTAGAGATAGAGCTAAAGTGCTGAGACCCGCCAAAGGTTAACGTTTATTGACGTTCTCATCACACCTCCCCTGATACTCTCTCGCATCAAGCACACCAACCACACACATACAATCACATGCCTATTCCTATCATCAACATCATCATCATGTTATAAACCATAAAGTAAATATGCATGAACAAGTAATAGAAATATTGGATGGCATGCTGTATGCACATTACAAACATATTCGCATAGAATCAAACATGGCATAGGACTCAAGAAATAGAAAACAGTTTATTATTAACCAATTTAGTTTGGGGTTAAGGTTCCTCACCTTTGCTTGTTGTTAGATCCTCTTCCAAGCTTTAGAATCACCTTTATAATGTTATTATATTGCTAGAAGACCTAACAAAGTCGATAAAATTTAATTAGAATAAATTCTGAATTTAAAAACCATTCTGTTAACTGAGGGTCGGAGGTAGGGTCGGAGTCATGATCGACCCTGGGTGCGACCGTCCCCCTAATCTGAACTTCCCGAACACTGAGGGTCGATGCTAGGGTCGTATCTGCCATCGACCCTAGGTGCGACCCTCCATGGTTTGAGTCAAAAATATCAAATTTCATTCTCTCTTTCATGGTTGGGTCCTATGGCTTACTTCCACAATCCATTCTATACATGTTCTATGGTTTAGAACTATACTTTATTCACCTACATGGTTTTAATGATCTCCTCCATGGTTTTCCATGAAAACCTAACCATGGATGGATGATTTGGGTTTCTTTTAAGTCATATCCTCTTCATAAACCATTCTAAATTCTTAAATAAATTATGGGGAATGTATCCATACCTTAGTTTTTCTGAGATTCAAAGTTCCTCTGAATTTCCTCTTCTTCCTTTGCCTTTTCTTCAAGTTTTCCTTCTCTTCTTCTCTTCCTTCTCTTCTCTTTCTCTCAATCCAATTAGGGTTTTAAAAGGAGTGAAAGAGGCTTAGGGATGTCCTATTTATAGTGTAAAACCTCCCAAAATAAGTCCCATTGAGTTTAGGAAAGGTTCCAATTGAAATTAGGAAGGTTTCTCAATTTTCGGTTCGTGCTATTTTTCCCGAATGCCGACGGTCGATGGTGAGGGTCGATGGGAGGGTCGGACAACTCATAGACCCTGCGACCCATGGTTGAGGGTCGATGGTGAGGGTCGATGGGAGGGTCGGACCTGCCTGTTAAAACCTGCGACCCTACCCTCATTTTGACTGTTTTTGGGTAAATTTTCATATTGGGTCTTGGGTTTCTTCACACACTTGGTCCACTTGGCTCGACCATGATATGTAGACGGGTCCCGAAACGAAATGTATGGTTTGGCCAGGTTTGTGGCGTGCGGGTCTTACAACTCCACCACCCTTAAAAGAAATTTCGTCCTCGAAATTTGAAAGTACGAATCTTACAACTCCCCCATCCTTAAATGAATTTTGCCCTCAAAATTTTGAATTTACTTCGGAGTCAATAGGTGGGAATTCTATTTTTTGCATTGCATCTTCTTCTTTTCATGCCGTCATCTCCACGTCTTCTCTTCGTCAGATTATCTTCTTATAATTGATACCAAGTTTTTAAGGTGTTATACCTTTCAACTAGTGAACTAGGATGGTACAACTTCAATAGTTAAATCTCCTATTTAATCCAGTGATTTCGTGGTCAATACTTTTGATATGGATCTCCAATGTACTTCTTCAATAGAGACACACGAAATACATCATGCACACTAGACATGGATAGCTGTAACGCTAATTGATATACAACTTTTCTATGTCTCCCAAAGTTTATAAAATCCGACACATATATAGAATACAACTTTCCCTTCTCATTGAATTGTTGTAAACCATGCATAAGTGATATTTCCAAAAGCACTTTGTCGCTTATGGCGAACTCAAGGTCTTGGTGTCTCTCCTGGCAATCCTGAGCTATCCTGATCCTTTTTCTTTGATCTTGTCTGACACTCGACAGTTTTCTCCATAGACTTAGGTCTTGAAATTCTTCATTCACTGATTTCATTCCAAAACTCAGGGGTTTGACATTTCTACCGTACCCTGCTTTATAGGTGACATTTACATGGTAGCTTAGTAGCAACTTCAATTCACGGTAACTTCTCAACTCAAGTTCGTTGAAATAAATTTCATAAACTCCGGGCATATCTCTTAGGATTTGTATAGTCCGCTCCGACTGTCCGTTGATTTGAGGTAAAGTGCGGTACTAACTTCAACTTTGTCCCCATTATTATTATTCTCCTTTTTTTTTTTTTTTGTAGATCCTCCCAAAACTTCAAGATAAAGCATGAGCTTCTGGCCGACACTAAGCTCTCATGCATACCATTCTATCTGATAATACTATCCGTATATAGTTTAGTTAGCCGCTCCAAGGCATACCGAGGTCGTATAGCAATGGATTGAGCTATCTTCATAAGGCGACCAATAATCACCCAAACTGCGTCAACCGGTCAGTGGTATACCGGTGACATAGTTCATTGTAATGCAATTCCACTTTCAGACTGGCTCCGATAGTTTTTATTGTAAACCATGGTGGTTTTTGTATTTCAGCCTTTACTTGCTGATAATCCAGACACTGGAACACACACTACACCACCTTTGTTATCATTCCTCTTTACCAATACAATCTCTTTGGCTCATGATACATATTGGTATTTCAGGATGTCCTGAATATTGAGTACAATGGGCTCTTATCATTATCCTCTTCCTGACATCTGAATCTTTATCTTCAGGTATTCAGAATCTACCACTGTATATGAGTACTGTCTCCGCATCCAAAGTAAGTCAGGTTTGGGTTTTTCTTTCTCTAAATCTTCTTGCATTGTTCTTATATACAGATCTAACAAAATTGCTACTTTTACTTAATCCATCAATTTAGAGATGATCTTTAATGCCATAAACGTAGCCGAATTATTGCTCCATAAGTTCATCCATAAATTCTCTCTCAATTGGATCGTCACTAGCTTCTATTATAAGTTACTCTTCTTCCAAATCTGAATTTGTTGCTGCGAAACATAAGGCAGCATTTATACTGGGTCCTTCCTTGGACTTCATAATTCCATTTTTACTTAAGGTCTTAGTTACTTCACTAGCCTTCCTTGGATGATACTAGATATCCCAGTCTTAATCCTTGAGCAATTTTAGCCATCTTCTTATCCTCATGTTCAACTCTTTCTGATGAAGAGATAAATAGGACTCTTATCCTAAAATTATTCTCCATTTATATAATGTCTCCAAGTCTTGATTGCATAATTCATCATCGGTAACTCCAAGTCATGAGTAGGGTAACGCTTCTCATGCTCCTTTAGTTTTCTTGAAACGTATGCAATCGCTTATTTACCTTGCATCAACCCGCATCCTTGATCCAATCCGAAAGCTCCGATGGATAGGGTAAAAGGTTCCCTTAGTACCGAAATGATCAAGATGGGAGTTGATATCAACCTTGCTTTTAGAGTTTGGAAACATTCTTCATACCTGTTAGTCCAATTAAACTCATCTCCCGTCCTGGTTAGCTTGGTAAGAGCTATTGCGATCCTAGAGTGGTCCTCCAATAATCGTCTTTAATAACCAGCTAACCCAAGAAACTTCTTATCTTCACAATACTCTTTAGGTGTTTCTCACCATACAATTGCTTTTATCTTAATAGGGTACACTTTAATCTCTTTTTATGATGCTACGTGATCTAAGAAGATCACTTTGTTTAATCAGGTCTCATATTCCTTGGAATTGGCAATAAGCTTTTCACTTCTCAGCTGTTGTGAAGCTGTTCTAAAATCCATTGTATGAGTTGCTTCATTCTTGGAATCAACCAAATATCATCTATGAAAACTATGACCAACGTGTCCAACATGTCATGAAACACCCAGTTCATCGGTTCCATAAATGATGTAAGGGCATTGGTTAATCCAAACGTCAAAATCGATAACTCATAATGTCCAATCCTGATTCTAATAGCTATCTTCGAGATATTTCTGTCCAAATTCTTTGACTGATGCTATCTTGATCGAAGATCAGTCTTAAAAAATACCTTTGCTTCTTGCAAATGTTTAAACAAGTCATCAATCTAAGGTTGTGAATATCGATTCTTGTTCGTGAGCTTGTTTAGTTCCCGGTAGTCTATACGCAAACAACACTACCATCCTTCTTCTTTACGAGTTGCGTTGGCGCTCTCCGTGATACAATACTTAGCTGATTAGGACCTTGGTCTAGTAACTCATGTAGTTGCGTCTCAATCCCTTTAACTCCATAGAAGCTACTCTATAGGTGCCTTTGACACAAGTATCGTCCTTGGTAACAAGTCGATGACGAACTCGGTCACTTAATCCAATGGTAACCCGATAAGTTTCCTAGAAATACATCAGGAAATTCACGCATCACATCTATACCTTCCATCTGTGGTGCTTCTTTGGTAACGTATACGACAGATACCATATATCCAACTTTTTTCTCTTCAAAGCATCCCTTCGCCTTTAGCATAGAGAGGATCAGCTTTCTTTTCTTAGGCGACATACTTCCAATAATACTAAATTATATGCCATTTTTATTCTTAAATGATAACCTCTTCTATGCACATAATCACTTTGTAGAGTGTTGAGACAACCAGTCTATTCCCAAGATGATGTCAAGGTCTGCCATCTCAAGTCTAATTAGGTTGTGTCCATATTTTATCCATCCATACGATTTGGACTTCGTTCATAACACTCATCCAATTGAACATCTAGTCCAAAAAGGGCTTAAACTAGCAAAATCTGGTGAAACGGTCTAAGGAGCTTGTCTAGTTCCTTTATCTCTTATGATTTCTCGAAGACTATCGTCAAAATCTCTTATTGCACTTATTAGCTTGTATTTCTTTTATCCTTGCTGTTCTACCTTGCTCTCTCTTCCATATAGCTCGAAAAATATCTTGTGATTGTTACTTCATATCCCAAGTTTATCTATAAGCATTAAGGTATATGCTTATAAATTCATTAATTCAGCCAAACTATTTTGGTCTTTATTTAATCATATCCCTCAACATTGGGCATAACTCAATTATCATTGTATTAAATTGAGTACTACTTATGCCATGACTTTATCCTTGTATCCACTCTTAAATTTACCTTTAGGAATCTTCTACCTTGTCAAATTTCATACCGATATATCCATCTTTAACTTTACTTGAGTACTATCTACTCTTTCCTAGTTACTCTTGATAGTTTTCACTTTTTGCTCATGCACTCTTTTATAGACATGGCTCATATCCACCCATTTAGAAATCTCAAAATAGATTCTCCATTACTTCATCTGAGGTTCATTGGCTATAGTATTTACTCTGAATCCAATCATCTTTCTTCCAATCATTCCATTATCACTACACATCTTTATCAACAATGATCAGGGAGTGTATAAATCAGAATGTTTGTCCAAAATAATTCATTTCCTTCTTTCAATTTAGCATAATGGCAACACTTGCTTTATCTAGTGAATCTAGGTTTCAAGGATCAGGAGTAAATCTATGGTAATCCAACCGGCATCAAAAGATCATTAAATTGCACGGTGGTCCAAATATATAAAAATAGAGGTTCTACAGTTCTTGACCTCATGGTTACAGGTTCTATTGAGTATATATAATGTCATTGGTCAAGGCACTATAGGAATAAATCTGGAGAAGATTTCATACCTCAGTATATCAAGTATAATTTTGGAGAAAATTTTCGTACGTCAATAAATCAGGTATAAATCAGTAGATGTACGCTCAACATGATTAAGCATTTAACTGTTCATTCAGTTCGTATCTCTGTTCATGTTGTCGATCATGAAAATGGTGTAGATTGGTACAATCAGGACTAATACTAAAGAAACAATATCTGTATCTCCAGTTGACAGGTTGAATTAAGAAGGTATCCTGTCAAGACACGTGAATTTAAAATCTGGTATGTGCATCCTCTATAATCATAAGAGTAAATCAATAATGCACCGCATCCTATATAATCATATCCAGTTATATGCCACAATTAGATTTGATCCTCTACTGAAAACGTTTAAAACTTCGTCTTCAGAAAATATTCTTCAATCCCTGTTGGATCATTCTGTCATGATGCAACTATCCCATACATCGCTGGCTGATAAGGTTAACCACCTTGGTACACTGCTTGTTGTGCACCAAACTTCTGCACTGGGGTGTGCATTACTGGGACTTGCTATATGGTAGGTACTGTGTGCTAACATGTACTGGGGTACAGTGTCGCTACTAGTTGGCACCGTACTTGGTTTGACCCGGAGGTGTTGATGTAGCATCGGTAACTTGGGTAGTGATTTACATAGCAACTTGCATAGTCGGTCTCATCTGTTGTTGCTCTTGTATTTTATTGGGTCAAGTTTATGACAACCATAACCGAGGTACTTAGTAGTCCAGGTGGTTGGCCGGAGTGGCCTGGCTGTTCATTTCCTCTTATTTGCTCTAATCTGATTACCAACTCAGATGAGTTTTCATTAGCCGTTCTCGACCCAGATAGTGGTGGGGTCAAGTTGCAACATCCTCTTCTTGCTTAGTGGGAAATAGATCAGCTTGTAATGGATCTCACTCTGAGGCTCCACGTCATCCAGGAGTATAGCTTAATCTTCTTTATAGTTGCTCTTATTCTTAATGTGTGGCCATTATTCTCTTATCTCTGTCGGATTTAGCCCGAGATTTTTTTCCCATTACCTTTGCGGGGAATTAAGCATTACTAGCCATTTTCTCCTTCCTTTGTCATACATCGAGTTTCACATCTTGTGAGTACCAACTCGGTATTCAATTTTCTGCTTTACAGAAGCTCCCTTCTTGCTACTGTACTATATCCTTGTATACTTGGATAACTACCCAACTTATAGATAATACCCTAAATGGTTTGTTCATTTGGATAATTTTTGGTCTTTTCTTTCTGTGTGAGTGTATATATATAGTTCCACCTTTTATACGTACATTATCGTCTTGTTTAATTTCTGTCTCAACCAACACAGGTTCTTATAGTTTGTTTGTATTAAAGTTTTTAATTTATCCTAACTCAGTTCATGGACTCCAGTAGAAGTATTCAGGTTTAATGGGTAAGGCCTACGAGAGCTCTGATACCAAGTTGTCACACCCCGATTCCGCACACTTCAGAATGGTGTGATGAACCGCCAAATAACCAACGGTTCAACCAGGATCTCTTATAGGCTATCCCCGCGTTATCCAAACTTTACACGCATCCACAATCATAATAAGAGTAATACACAATAGCGGAAAATTTATAAATAATATGAACTAAGTACTAGAATGATACCCATAAATAATATCAAATTATTCTGTGTTTAACTAAGACATAAATAGGTAAATACCAACTACATGTCTTATAAATCCAAATAAGAAAACTGTAAAAATATCTAATCGAATACACACGAGTTGCACTCGCAAGAGGAGTCGTGTGTATCGTCTTCAGCTCCAGCATCCATAGCTGCTATAGTTCCATATGCTGACAGTTCATATAATCTTCAACGGTATATCCCGCATCATCAACTAAAAATATTCGACGTCGAGGGGTGAGCACACAACATGGCTCGGTGAGTAGCCAAAACAATGCAACATTACATATGCATGCAAAAAGTCAATTCATATCTTTGGTCTTGGTTTATAGTTTGCAATGTGCAATAGAAAGGTTGGGTGATCAAAGGTTAACGTTTATTGATACCGCCTCTATACAAAGGGTGTGGAAGCCCGCCCGAAGGTTAACGTTTATCGTCGTCCCCATCCACCCTACCATAACATTATACAACAAAGGTTAACGTTTATTGCTATAAAATGCTACACCAACACGTAAGCCCCTGTTAGCGAGGGCTTGCAAACTGGGCTCGCTACAAACCAATCCTAATGCCAAACAGTGTATCCAAGGCCTCACCCCCAGCATCCCTCAGAACATCCATAGAGATAGAGCTAAGGCCCCCAGGTAGAGTCAGAGACTACAAGGACCGAGACCACCTCCCCTGATACTCTACGATATAATAGTTCCGGCTAAGGTAATGGCGATACGACGATGTCAATGCACAAGACTTGAGTTAGAGATAGAGCTAAAGTGCTGAGACCCGCCAAAGGTTAACGTTTATTGACGTTCTCATCACACCTCCCCTGATACTCTCTCGCATCAAGCACACCAACCACACACATACAATCACATGCCTATTCCTATCATCAACATCATCATCATGTTATAAACCATAAAGTAAATATGCATGAACAAGTAATAGAAATATTGGATGGCATGCTGTATGCACATTACAAACATATTCGCATAGAATCAAACATGGCATAGGACTCAAGAAATAGAAAACCGTTTATTATTAACCAATTTAGTTTGGGGTTAAGGTTCCTCACCTTTGCTTGTTGTTAGATCCTCTTCCAAGCTTTAGAATCACCTTTATAATGTTATTATATTGCTAGAAGACCTAACAAAGTCGATAAAATTTAATTAGAATAAATTCTGAATTTAAAAACCATTATGTTAACTGAGGGTCGGAGGTAGGGTCGGAGTCATGATCGACCCTTGGTGCGACCCTCCCCCTAATCTGAACTTCCCGAACACTGAGGGTCGATGCAAGGGTCGGATTTACCATCGACCCTAGGTGCGACCCTCCATGGTTTGAGTCAAAAATATCAAATTTCATTCTCTCTTTCATGGTTGGGTCCTATGGCTTACTTCCACAATCCATTCTATACATGTTCTATGGTTTAGAACTATACTTTATTCACCTACATGGTTTTAATGATCTCCTCCATGGTTTTCCATGAAAACCTAACCATGGATGGATGATTTGGGTTTCTTCTAAGTCATATCCTCTTCATAAACCATTCTAAATTCTTAAATAAATTATGGGGAATGTATCCATACCTTAGTTTTGTTGAGATTCAGAGTTCCTCTGAATTTCCTCTTCTTCCTTTGCCTTTTCTTCAAGTTTTCCTTTTCTTCTTCTCTTCCTTCTCTTATCTTTCTCTCAATCCAATTAGGGTTATAAAAGGAGTGAAAGAGGCTTAGGGACGTCCTATTTATAGTGTAAAACCTCCCAAAATAAGTCCCATTGAGTTTAGGAAAGGTTCCAATTGAAATTAGGAAGGTTTCTCAATTTTCGGTTCGTGCTGTTTTTCCCGAATGCCGACGGTCGATGGTGAGGGTCGATGGGAGGGTCGGACAACTCATAGACCCTGCGACCCTTGGTTGAGGGTCGATGGTGAGGGTCGATGGGAGGGTCGGACCTGCCTGTTAAAACCTGCGACCCTACCCTCATTTTGACTGTTTTTGGGTAAATTTTCATATTGGGTCTTGGGTTTTTTCACACACTTGGTCCACTTGGCTCGACCATGATATGTAGACGGGTCCCGAAACGAAATGTAAGGTTTGGCCGGGTTTGTGGCATGCGGGTCTTACACAGTGGGCTGGCCACAATGGATCAGACGGCTTGCCGTTGAATTCTCTGGGTTTCATCTTCAAAAATCTCTCCACTAGTCGGGAGTGGTCCAGCTGATTTTGGGGGTTTGCCCCGAACATATAGGGTGGATTGTGGTAATTCCCTTGAGCTGCTTCCGGTACCTGCACTGGAATCTGTGCAGCCGGTTGTTGAGGGGTCTGATGAGCTGGGTGGTTACCCACCGGGGCCGCACTAGCTTGTCTTGTGTGCATGGGTGCGGCCTGAGTGGCTTGGAACATAATTCCCATGGCGACCTGCATTTGAGCCTGTGCGTGTTGCATCTGCTGCAGCTGCTGTGCCAGGTTCATCACCACTGTTTTCAGCTCTGGTGGTGGAGGTGGCAAATTTGTAGGGTTTGCTGGTTCTGGATTTCCCGGTGCATAATTGTTCTCTTGACTAGTCTCCTCCACAGGTGGTGGTGGTGGGACTGCATTTCGGGTCTGTCGAGTGACCCTACGTCCAGACATAATTCCTTTCGCTAATTGGTGGTGCCTGGAAATCATCAAATTAGGTGAGAAGTCATTTATATTTCATGTAGGCACGCTAACCAATAATCAATTCCAATCTAGCTCATTTTATAAAAAAAATGCTGTCTTTTCTTTGCAGGGTCGCTGGTATGTCCGACCCTTAGTTTCCGACCATGGGAATGACCTGTTCTTCCCGAGAGCTGAGGGTCGATGCGAGGGTCGATGGGTATCCGACCCTCAGTTCCGACCCTTAGTTTTTTGTCAGATTCCCGAGAGCCGAGGGTCGATGGGAGGGTCGATTCAAGGGTCGATTGTGCTAGTCGAATTGTCCGACCCTCGGACCGAAAATCAGATTTTTAAGATCCTATTCTGAGTCATTTCTCACTATTCCTCCTCCGTTTCGACTCGTCTCTCCTCTCTGAGTTGCTACAGTGCTACTCTATTGTTTTGGATCGGTTTAACTCCGGGTTTCGACGTCCACGTCATCACTACAGGTATGTCTTCCCATTTTTACCTGTTTTTAGGTTTCCATTTCTGGGTTTTCGCACGTTTAACTTGTATTTTCCAAATTAAACTTTTTCCAACCGTAAAAATTTGATTTTTATTGGGGGCTTTTGTTATTGGTGTCTCGAGGAACGAAAGCCCTCAAAATTTTTTTGAGTTTCATCGGTTGGTTATCGAGAAACTTGAAATTTTCTCTTTTTGCCCTAATTTGTCGAAAATTTCAATTTTTCTTGAATTTCTTCAAATTGGACATCGTTAGTTGAAATTTCCTACTGCATGTGGGTCGTAGGATATGTTTAAACCTTCGTAAGTCCTTATGCCCACTTATATGATGAGGAATGGGCTTCACGGTCAACTTACGTCGTTATTATATCATATTTCGGATTTTTATCCTATTAACTCCTTTTTTTCCTTTCTCTTTCTTATTTTGCAGATACTATGGCTCGTACCAAAGTACCCAGAGTGCGTGATCCACTTCGCTTCCGTTCGAATGAAGCCGAGGCACAGTATGCTGACTATGCCCGTAAGAAAGTGGAAGGGGGTCGCATGGTGAACTTGGCTGAGCTAGCCTTGTTCAATGTAGATGGAGCATTTGCTGATATGGGGTGGCTCCCTGTCATTACATACGACGCGTGCACATGTCCAGATTTGGTGCGCCAGTTCTATTGTAATCTCCAGTTGGTCGAGAATTACAACGACGTTGAGCATGGTCAGGAGTTGTGCATCACCAGTTACGTCAAGGGGGTGCACATTTCCTTTGATTATCGGTAGCTGGCCGATCTGTTGGGCATTCCCTATGATGGCCCCATGGTGTACTGTGCGCCAGGAGAGCCACAGTTTGTTGAGATGGAGTTGAGGGCAGAGATCGACAACCAGTTGCTCCGTCCTGATCGTTGGCAGATGAGAGCCTGTTACTTGCGTCCAGCTCCACGGGTCTTCTGTAAGATTATCCAGCATAATCTGATCCCGCAGAGTGGGCACTATGAGAGGGTCTCTCAGCTGACACAATTTCTGATTTATAGCATCTGCACTCGCCAGCCGGTCTGCCTTCCTTACATCATCATGCAGACGATGATTAGTGCTACATTGTCCGGTCACAGGGGTAATCTACCCTATGGATGCATGATTACAGTGCTACTGACCCGTCTGGGGGTGGATCTGGTAGATGAGAAGATCCAGGAAAAGACCTTTTCGTCACCTCTAGATTGGGAGGCTATCTGCAAGATGGGGCTGCGAGATGCTGAGGTTAGTGATGAGGAGAGGTACGCGATGGTGCGCCCTCACACTCGGGTGGAGATGGCTGATGCTGAGGCTGCCACTGCTGCTGCTAGAGCTCGTGTGGATCCGGTTGACGATGACGATCGTATGTATATGGACGTCGACTCGATACCACCGCCTTCACCTACACATGCGGCTGGAGTTGGTACTTATTATGCGACGGCTCATGCTCCTGAGGCTGGTCCTTTCCATTCGGCTGATCCTTCACTTCCACCTTCTGCCATGATGGAGATGCTGCAGGAGATCAGGGATGCTCAGCACAGATCTGATCTGAGGATGGATGAGCTGTTGGCTGCTCAACACTCATCAGACGTGCGGATGGGAGAGCTCCTAGAGGTGCAGCATGTGACTGATCAGAGGATAGCCGGTCTCACAACTAGTCTCCAGACGACCCAGACCCAGGTGGCCTGGTTGACTAGGGTCTATGCTGAGGACTATGACAGATATTTGTGAGGCCCCGCCTCCTCCTTCGCCTCCAACTTCTTGATTGTACTTTATTTTTCCTTGTACTATAGAGTAACTGTCCGGGTTGTGGACTGTGCTCTGCTTTAGTTATGTATATACATTTTGTTTCTCTCACCCATTGTATGTAACTTGTTTCCCTTTTATAGATGCATTATTCTCTTTTTAAATTTGGTCTCAATCATCACTTGGGCTTACAATGTGTTTTTATTAAAGCTTTTAGTTTATCCTATCTCAGTTCACAGTTGTCTCGAATGCATGTTAGTCGACGGGCAAGGCCTGAAATGCACTGATACCAAGTTGTCACACCCCAATTTTGGTCTAACCGGAATGGTGTGATGAACCGCTAAATATTCAAGGGTTCAACCAGGATCTCAAATAGGCTATCCCCGCGTTATCCAACTTGCACACATCCGTAATCATAATCAGAGTAATACACAATAGTGGAAATCTTATAATAAGATGAACTGAGAAACTAAATGATATTAATAATTTAATAGCAAATTATTCTGTATTCAACTGACACATAAATATTAAATATCAAAAACATGTCTGAATAAATCCAATAAAGAAACCTATAAAATGTCTAATCAAATACACACGAGTTGCACTCGCAAGAGGAGTCGTGTGTATCCACTTCAGCTTCAGCTTCCATCGCCGCTACCGTCTCGTACGCAGAAGCATTTACAAAATCTTCAACCGTATAACCTGCATCATCAACTAAAAATATTCGACGTCGAGGGGTGAGCACACAACACGGCTCAGTGAGTAGCCAAAACAATGCAATAATACATATGCATGCAAAAAGTCAATTTATATCTTTGGTCCAGTTTTAAAGTTTGCTGTATGCAATAGAAAGGTTTAGGTAGCCAAAGGTTATTGACTCCGCCTCTATACAAGTGTGTGACGTTACCCGAAGATCACGTTTATCGTCAACTCACATGCACCCAATCATGAACAGTATATAAAAATGGTTAAGGGTTATTGCTATATATTGCCATACCAACACATAAGCCCCTATTGGTAAGGGCTGCAAACTGGGCTCGCAACTAACCAACCCTAATGCCAAAAAGTGTATCCAAGGCCTCACCCAGCATCCCTCAGAATGCCCATAGAGATAGTGCTAAGGCCCCCCGGTAGAGTCAGAAATTACAAGGACCGAGACCACCTCCCTTGATACTCTACGACATAATAGTTCTGCTAAAGTAATGGCGATACGACGATGCTAATGCACAAGACTTGAGTTAGAGATAGAGCTAAAGTGCTGAGACCCGCCAAAGGTTAACGTTTATTGACGTTCTCATCACACCTCCCCTGATACTCGCTCGCGTCAAGCACATCAACCACACACATACAAGCACATGCCTATTCCTGTCATCGTCATCATCATGTTATAAACAATAAAGTAAATATGCATGAACAAGTAATAGAAATATTGGATGGCATGCTGTATGCACATTACAAATATATTCGCATAGAATCAAGCATAGCATAGGACTCAAGAAAATAAAAAATAGTTTATTATTAACCAATTTAGTTTGGAGTTAAGGTTCCTCACCTTAGCTTGCTAATAGATACTTTTCCAAGCTTTAGAATCACCTTTACAGTGTTATTATATTGCTAGAAGACCTAACAAAGTCGATAGAATTTAATTAGAATTTATTTGGAATTAAAAACCATGCTGTTAACTGAGGGTCGGAGGTAGGGTCGATGCTAGGGTCGATGGGTCTATCGACCCTTCCCTCTTTCTGAACTTCCCGAATGCTGAGGGTCGATGGTCAGGAATACCTAGGGTCAGATGGTCTATCAACCCTGGGTGCAACCCTTGGTGCACTTTGGTCCAATTCCCTCTTTTAATCCATTCTTCGTGTTTGGGATCCTATGGCTTGCTCCTACATTCCATTCTACATTCATTCCATGGTCTGAAACCATGTATAACCCACCTAGATAGCTTTCATGCATTTTTCTATGGTTTTCCATGGAAACCTAACCATAGATTGGTGGTTTGGGTTTCTTTGAGATCATCCTCTCAACAATTTCTAACCTAAGGTCTGTAGAAATTCATGGAATTAATATCCATACCTGAGAAGATTACTCCTTCTCTGAAATTCTTCTCCTTTTTGCTAAGTCCTCTTGCTTGCCTCTCTTCTTCCTCTTTTCCTTCTCCTCTCTTTCTCTCAATTCAATTAGGGTTGTGAAAGGAGTGAAAGTGGCTTAGGGACGTCCTTTAAATATACTAGGAATATCCTAAATAAGTCCCTCTGAGATTTGGAAAGAATCCCATTCGAAAATATGGAAATTTCTTAATTTCTATTTTCTGCGGTAACCCAGGGTCGATGGGAGGGTCGATGATCCCGTCGACCCTAGGGTCTTAAGCTGTCCGACCCTCCCTTCAAAACTGAGGGTCTGACTTTCTGTTTTGGGAGGTCCGACCCTGCTTAGCTGGGTATGCGACCCTTCCCCTATTTTAAGTGTTTTTGGGTCGATTTGATACCTGGGATCTCGATCTCCTTCACGCCCTTGGTCCATTTGACTCGACCATGATGGGTAAACCTGGTTCAAGGTGGTAAGACCGGGTTAGATTGACACGGGTCTTACAGTGAGAGAGAAAGAGAGAGAGATTGAGAGGGGGAGGGAGAAAGAAGTAGCAATAGGGAAAGAGGGAGAGAGAGAGAGACAGAACTTGAAAGAGAAAGAGAGAGAGAGAGGAAAGTAATGAGAGTGAGTGTGGGAGGGAGAGAGAAGAAAGAGCAAAGAGAAAGAGAAAGAGTGAAAGAGAGAGAGAGAAGAGTGGGAGAGAGATAAAGAGATAGGGAGAAGTAGAAAGAGAGAGATAGATAGATAATGGGAGAGAGTGAGAGAGAGAGAGAGAATGAAGTAGAAAGGTAGAGAGATAGGGAGAGTGGTAGACAGAGAAGGAGAGAGAGAGAAAGATGAGATTGAGAGGGGGTGAGAGAGAGGGAAGTAGCAAGAGGGAGAGAGGGAGAGGGAGAGAACTTGAAAGAGATAGGGAAGTAGTGAGAGTGGGAGAGGGAGGGGGAGAGAGAGAAGTAGAAAAAGAAAGGGAGAGAGTGAGAGAGAGTGAGAGATAGAGAGAGATAGAGAGAGAGAAGTAGAAAGTGAGAAAGAGAGAGAAATTAGAGAGGGAGAGTAGTAAAGTGTGAAAGAAATAGAGAGAAGAGAGAGAAAGAGATGTAGAGATTGAGAGATTAAAGGAGAGAGAGAGAGAGGGAGAGAGAGAGAACTAAAAAGAGAGAGAGATATATAGAGATAAGTAGATAGAGATGTTAAAAGTGAGAGAGAGAGAGAGAGAAAGAGGGAGAGAGAAAGAGAGACAAGTATAAAGAGAGAGAGAGTGAGAGAGAAAGACGTAAAAAGAGAGAGAGAGGTAGAAAGAGAGAGAGGGAGAGAGAGAAGTAAAATGAGAGATTCAGAGAGGGAGAGAGAGAGAAGTGGAAAGTGAGAGAGAGAGGGTGAGAGTAAGAGGGAAGATAGAGAGAGAGAGGGGGAGAGAGAGAGTGGGGGAGAGGAAAAGTAGAGGGGAGAAATAAAATGAGAGAGGTGAGAGAGAAAGAGAGAGAGAGAGAGAGAGAGAGAGAGAGAGAGAGAGAGAGAGAGAGAGAGAGAGAGAGAGAGGGAGAGATACAGTGTAAGACCCATATCAAACTAACCCGATCTTACCACCTTGAACCAGGTTTACCCATCATGGACGAGATGAATGGACCAAGGGCATAAAGGAGATCGTGATCCCAGGTATCAAATCGACCCAAAAATACTTAATTTACAAGGAGGGTCGCATACCCAGCAAGGGAGGATCAGACCCCCCAAAACAGAAAGTCAGGCCCCCTGTTTTACAGAAGGGGTCGGACACTTTAGGAAACCAGGGGTCAACGGGATCATCGACACCCTCATCGACCCCCAGTTGCCGCCAGAAACTGAAATTAGGAAAGTTTCCAAATTTCGATTGGATTCCTTCCAAATTTCAATGGGACTTAGTTTAGGAGTTTCCACCCTATAAATAGGACGTCCCTAAGCCTCTTTCACTCCTTTTACAACCCTAATTGAATTGAGAGAAAGAGAAGAGAAGGAAGAGAAGAAGAAGAGAAGCAAGGGAGAGAAGAAAAAGCAAAAAGGAGAAGAGTTGCAGAGAAGGAGTATTCTTCTCAGGTATGGATACTAATTCCATGAATTTCTACAGACCTTAGGTTTGATAAGGATGAGAGTGTGATCTTGGAGAAACCAAAACCATCAACCCATGGTTAGGTTCCCCTGGAAAACCATAGTAGAATACATAAAAGCTAAATAGGTGGATGATTCATGGTTCTAGACCATGAAATCTATGTTGAATGGACTGTAGGAGCAAGCCATAGGACCCCAAACACGAAGAATGGACTATAAGGAGGAAAATTGATCAAAACCCACAGGGGGTCGCAAAGGGGGTCGATGACCATCTGACCCTATGTGACCCTGAGTATCGACCCCCAGGGTTCTAGAAGTCCATATTAGGGGGGGTCGCACCAGGGGTCGGTCATAACTTAGACTCTACCTCCAACCCCCAGTTAACATAATGGTTTTAAAAATTAGAAGAAATTCTAATTAAATTTTATCGACATTGTTAGGTCTTCTAGCAATATAATTGTCACACCCCAATTCCGCACTGTTCAGAAGGGTGTGATGAACCGCTAGCAAACCAACGGTTCAACCAGGATCTCAAATAGGCTATCCCTGTGTTATCTAAACTTACACACATCCGTAATCATAATCAGAGTAAATACACAATAGCAGAAGTCTTATAATAACATGAACTGAGAAACTAAGATGATATCATTAATTTAATAGCAAATTATTCTGTTTTCAACTGAGACATAAATATTTAAATACCAAATACATGTCTTAATAAATCCAATAAAGAAAATTATAAAATATCTAATCAAATACACATGAGTTGCACTCGCAAGAGGAGTCGTGTGTATCCTCTTCAGCTTCAGCTTCCATCGCTGCCACATTTCCATACGCAGACGCATTCATATAGTGTTCAATGGTATAACCTGCATCATCAACTAAAAATATTCGACGTCGAGGGGTGAGCACACATCACGGCTCAGTGAGTAGCCAAAACAATGCAACAATACATATGCATGCAAATCAATTTATATCTTTGGTCCGGTTTAAAGTTTACAGTATGCAATAGAAAGGTTTAGGTAGCCAAAGGTCGCGTTTATTGACCCCGCCTCTATACACGAGTGTATGACGTTACCCGAAGATTACATTTATCGTCAACTCACATGCACCCAATCATGAACATTATATAACAAAGGTTACGTTTATTGCTATATAGTGCCATACCAACACGTAAGCCCCTGTTGGCGAGGGCTGCAAACTGGGCTCGCAACTAACCAATCCTAATGCCAAACAGTGTATCCAAGGCCTCACCCCAGCGTCCCTCAGAATTTCCATAGAGATAGAGCTAAGGCCCCCCGGTAGAGTCAGAGACTACAATGACCGAGACCACCTCCCCTGATACTCTACGACATAATAGTTCTGCTAAAGTAATGGCGATACAACGATGCTAATGCACAAGACTTGAGTTAGAGTAGAGCTAAAGTGCTGAAATCCACTAAAGGTTAACGTTTATTGACATTCTCATCACACCTCCCCTGATACTCACTCGCATCAAGTACATCAACGACACACATACAAGCACATGCCTATTCCTATCATCATCATCATCATCATGTTATAGACAATAAAGTAAATATGCATGAACAAGTAATAAAAATATTGGATGGCATGCTGTATGCACATTACAAACATATTCGCATAGAATCAAGCATAGCATAGGACTCAAGAAATAGAAAACAGTTTTTGTTATTAACCAATTTAGTTTGGAGTTCTGGTTCCTCACCTTAGCTTGCTAATAGATACTTTTTCAAGCTTTAGAATCACCTTTATATTGTTATTGTATTGCTAGAAGACCTAACGAAGTCGATAGAATTTAATTAGAATTTATTCGAAATTAAAAACTACTCTGTTAACTGAGGGTCGGAGGTAGGGTCGGAGTCAGGATCAACCCTGGGTGCGACCCTCCCTTAACTCTGAACTTCTCGAACACTGAGGGTCGATGGTCAGGAACACCTAGGGTCGAATGGTCATCGACCCTCGGTGCGACCCTCGGTGCACTTTGGTCCAGTTCCCTCTTTTAATCCATTCTTCGTGCTTGGAATCCTATGGCTTGCTCCTATATTCCATTCTACATTCATTCCATGGTCTGAAACCATGTATAACCCACCTAGATAGCTTTCATGCACTTTCCTATGATTTTCCATGAAAACCTAACCATAGATTGATGGTTTGGGTTTCTCTGAGATCACACTCTCAACATTAACTAACCTAAGGTCTGTAGAAACTCATGGAATTAGTACCCATACCTGAGAAGAATAATCTTTCTCTGCAACTCTTCTCTTTTGGCTTAATTTCTCTTCCTTCCCTTTCTTCTTCCTCTTTCCTTCTCCTCTCTTTCTCTCAATTCGATTAGGGTTGTGAAAGAAGTGAAAGTGGCTTAGGAATGTCCTTTAAATTGAGTAAGAACATCCTAAAATAAGTCCCTCTGAGATTAGGAAAGAATCTTAATCGAAAATTAGGAAATTTCCTAATTTTTATTTTGGCAGAATCCGAGGGTCGATGGGAGGGTCGATGATCCCGTCGACCCTAGGGCTTAAGATGTCTGACCCTCCCTTCAAAATTGAGGGTCTGAATTTCTGCTTTGGGAGGTCCGACCCTGCTTAGCTGGGTATGTGACCCTCCCCTCAAAATTAATGTTTTTAGGTCGATTTGATACCTGGGATCTCGATCTCCTTCATGCCCTTGGTCTATTTGACTCGACCATAATGGGTAAACCTGGTTCAAGGTGGTAAGACCGGGTTAGATTGACACGGGCCTTACAACTCCCCCCAACTTATAAAAAATTCATCCTCAAAATTGTACGTATCTTCTGAATCAAAAAAATAATGGTATTGCTTTCGCATAGCATTCTCTTCTTCCCATGTAACCTCTTCCATGTCTCTACTTTTCCATGTGACCTTAACATAGTAGATATCCCTGTTGCGTAGACGTTGAACCTTTCGACTAGTGATTTCTATTGGTGTTACTTCAAATTTTAAAGCATCAGTCAATTTCGGAAAATCTACTGTCAAAACATGCGTTGGATCCTTGACATACTTCTTCAATAAGGAAATGTGAAATACATCATGCACACTTGACATAGATGGTGGTAGTGCTAACTGATAAGCTAGTTTTCCACGCTTAGCTAGAATTTCATATGGTCCGACATATCTTTGACTTAGTTTCCCTTTCTGTCCGAACCTCTTCAATCCTCGCATAGGCGATACCTTCAAAAATACTTTATCACCTACAGCGAACTCTAGATCTCTTCGTCGAGTATCGGCATATTGCTTCTGACGGTTCTGAGCTGTTCTTACTCTTTCCTTGATGATGTCGACCACTCGGCAAGTTTCTTCCATAAATTCTGGTCCAACAATACTACGTTCTCCAACTTCATTCCAAAACAAGGGAGTTCGACACTTCCTGCCATACAGTGCCTCATAAGGTGACATCTGTACAGTGGCCTGATAGCTATTGTTATAAGCGAACTCGAACAATGGTAACTTTTCGTCCCATGATCCTTTAAAATCAATCACACATGCTCGTAGCATATCTTCTAGAATCTGGATTATACGCTCCGACTGTCCATCTGTCTGTGGGTGGAATGTAATACTAAACTTAAACGTCGTACCCATAGCCTTTTGCAATGCTTCCCAAAATTAGGAAGTAAATCGTGGATCTCTATCGGAAACAATGCTTTCTGGAACACCATGTAATCTAACAATGTTATCCACATACAGCTTCGCCAACCTTTCCAGTGTATACTGAGGTCGTATAGGTATGAAGCGAGCTGTTTTAGTCAGACGGTCCACAATCACCCAAATTGCGTCAACTACTCGAGGAGTCAATGGTAGTCCCGTGACGAAGTACATAGTGATACAGTCCCATTTCCATGTTGGTTCCGGTAGTGGATGCAACAATCCTGCGGGTCTTTGTCGTTCAGCCTTTACTTTCTGACAATTTAGGCATTGAGACACAAACTTGGCTACATCTGCTTTCATTCTTCTCCACCAATATAGTTTCTTCAGATCATGATCCATTTTTGTACTTCCAAGATGTATCGAATAGATGGTGGTATGGGCTTCTTTCATCAGTCGGTGTCTAATGTCCATACTTTCTGTTTCAGGTACACATATTCTTCCTTTGTATCTCAGTACCTTCTCATCATCCAAGGTGAACTCAGGGTTAGTCCTACCTTTCTCAATATCTTCTTGTACTGTTCTCAGATAAGGATCTGCTTTGATAGCTGTCTTCACTTCGTCCACTATATCCAGTATAATCTTCAATGCCGCGAACATATATCAAAAACCGATGAATAAACCCTTGGTTGGCTGATTCATCCGTTGTATCTATCACATACTGCTCATTGCCGTGATTGAATATCATTCCGGTGGTACACATTGCTGCCGTCGTGCTAACTTCTCCTTGACATTTTATCATTTCTTTTCTGCTTAATGCATCCGCTACTACGTTCTCTTTTCCCGGATGATACTGGATATCACAATCATAGTCTTTCAATAGTTCCAGCCATCTTCGTTGTCTCATATTCAACTCGTTCGGATTAAATAAATAAGTAAGACTTTTATGGTCCGACTTAATCTGAAATTTCTCTCCATATAGGTAATGTCTCCATATCTTGACAGCATGTACTACTGCCGCTAGCTCCAGATCATGAGTGGGATAATTTTTCTCATGTACCTTTAACTGTCTTGAAGCATAAGCAATTACTTGCTCTCCTTGCATAAGCACACATCCTAGTCCCAGTCCCGACGCATCAGTGTATAAAGTAAATGTCCGTCCTGGAACAGGAATAGTCAAAATTGGGGCAAATATCAATCCGGTCTTCAATGTTTGGAAACTCTTTTCGCATTTATCGGTCCATACAAACTTTTCACCTTTCTTAGTCAAACTGGTGAGAGGTACGGCAATCCGAGAATAGTTTTCTACAAATCTCCGATAATAACCAGCTTGACCCAGAAAACTTCTGATTTCCGAAACTCACTTTGGTGCTTCCCACTTTACAATAGCCTCGATCTTGCTGGGGTCCACTTTGATTCCTTCAGCGGATACTACATGGCCTAGGAATGCGACTTCACTTAAACAAAACTCGCACTTGGAAAATTTGGCATATAGCTTCTCTTTCCTTAAACGCTGTAGGGTTGCGTTTAGGTTCTTGATATGGGTTTCCTTGTCCTTGGAATATACCAATATGTCATCAAAAAATACGTATCCAACATATCGTGGAAAACTCGGTTCATATGTTCCATGAACGTTGCCGGTGCATTAGTTAATCCGAAAGACATAACCAAAAATTCATAATGTCCATATCTGGTCCTGAATGCTGTATTTGGAATATCATTTTCTTTAATCTTCAGCTGATGATAGCTTGATCGAAGATCGATCTTAGAAAATACTCTTGCTCCTTGTAACTGATCGAACAAGTCATCGATCCGAGGTAGTGGATATCGATTCTTGATTGTCAGTTTATTCAACTCCCGATAGTCGATGCATAATCGAACGCTACCATCTTTCTTCTTTACGAACAACACCGGTGCCCCCCATGGAGATACACTGGGTCGAATATAACCCTTGTCCAGTAGTTCTTGTAGTTGCACCTTCAGTTCCTTCAATTCCGTAGGAGCCATTCTATAGGGTGCTTTTGATACAGGTGCGGCTCCAGGTACAAGGTCTATCACAAACTCTGTGGCTCGGTCGGGTGGTAATCCGGGTAGTTCCTCTGGAAATACGTCAGGATAGTCCCGCAAAACGTCAATCTCTTCCATTCGTAGCACGTCCTTGCTTAGGTCGACCACGGATACTAGATACCCGATTGCCCCCTTCTCAAGGCACTTCTTAGCCTTTAGTGCTGAAAGTATGAGCTTGCGTCTCCGGGGAAGTTTGGTTCTCGAAAAACTTAGTTCTACCCCTTCTTTGTCTTTGAACATTAGCTTCTTTTCGGCGCATAACAGATTTGTAGAATGCCGAACTCACCAGTCCATTCCCAAGATGACATCAAAGTCTGCCATCTCAAGTTGTATCAAGGTTGCATCTAAAATCTTCTCTCCAATGAGAACTGGACATGGTCCATAACCTTTCTCTAGTTCCACCTCTAACCCCACCGGTGACCGTACAAGTAATTTGTAGTCTAATGTTTTGATGGGTAATTTTGTCTTCTTTCCAAATGACACAGATATAAATGAATGAGTAGCTCCGGAATCGAAGAGTACTCTGGAGGGTACGCCATTTATAGGTATTATACCTGTGATTTATCTTTACTCAGTCTACATGCTCATTCAATGTAATTATAACTTTAAAAGTTTCAGTCATACCTGTGACCACATCAGGTGATGCGGCCGCATCCTCGGATGTAACAGTATATACCCGTCCCTGATGTAACTGCTTCTTGGGCTTTGGGCACTCCCTTGCCATATGTCCGGGTTGGTTGCAGTTAAAACACTTCAGGACTTCCGAATTTGGCTTTGGCTGAGGTTGAGCTGCTGGGGTAGTCTTGGTTGCAGTAGAAAAATTCTGAGGACGAAAAGGATTATACGTCCTGTTATTGCCTTCATTGTAGGAATTTCTGGCTGGCCTTTTGATGCCTTTGTTCTGAGTAAAGTAACTCTCCTTCTTGCCCGATTCAATCACTCGAGCAATCTGGACAGCTTCATTATAGATTTTCTTCTCTAAGCCCAGAACATGTTCCCTGATGCTTCCTCTTAGTCCCGTGACGAACCTACGGGTTTTGGTATCTTCTTCTTGCATGCTAGCCGGTGCAAAGAAAAACAGCTCTTCGTAGTACTGTTGATATGAGTCCACAGTCATCTGTCCCTGATATAGGCTCAGGAACTCCTTCTCCATCGAATCTCTGAAGCTCCGTGGAAAATATTTCTCAAAGAAGGCTTCTTTATATATAGCCCAGGTCAGTAGGGCGTGCTTTGTCAGAAGATATGTCTTCGTTGATTTCCACCAATGATGTGCATCGCCCTGGAGCATGAAGGTGGCACATAGTACTTTCTCTTCCTCTGTGATAGTCATCATGAGGAAATTTCTCTCCATCCTGTCTATCCAGTGGGCTGGCCACAACGGATCAGACGGTTTGCCGTTGAATTCTTTGGGTTTCATCTTCAAAAATCTCTCCACTAGTCGGGAGTGGTCCAACTGGTTTTGGGGGTTTGCCCCAAACATATGGTGTGGATACTAGTAATTCCCTTGAGCTGCTTCTGGAACCTGCACTGGAATCTGTGCAGCCGGTTGCTGAGGTGTCTGAGGAGCTGGGTGGTTACCCACCGGTGCTGCACTGGCTTGTCCTGTGTGCATGGGTGCAACCTTAGTGGCTTGAAACATAATTCCCATGGCAACCTGAATCTAGGCCTGTGCGTGTTGCATCTGCTGCAGCTGATGTGCCAGATTCATTACCACTGTTGCTAGCTCTGGTGGTGGAGGTGGCAAATTTGTAGGGTTTGTAGGTCCTGGGTTACCCGATGCATAATTATTCTCTTGACTAGTCTCATCCACGGGTGGTGATGATGGGACTGCATTTCGGGTCTGTCGGGTTACTCTACGTCCAGACATGATTCCTTTCGGGGATTGGAGGTGCCTGAAAATTGTCAAAATAGGTGAGAAGTGATTCATATTTCATATAGGCACGCTAACCGATAATCAATTACAATTCTAGCTCATTTTATAAAAAAATACTGTCTTTTCTATGCAGGATCGATGGTGAGGGTCGATGGTATGTCCGACCCTTGGTATCCGACCCTGGGAATAACCTGTTCTTCCCGTGAGCTGAGGGTCGATGCGAGGGTCGATGGGTGTCCGACCCTCAATTCCGACCCTTATATTTCTATCAGATTCCCGAGAGCTGAGGGTCGATGGGAGGGTCGATTTGAGGGTCGATGGTTCTAGTCAAATTGTCCGACCCTCGGACCAAAAATCAGATTTTTAAGATCCGATTCTGGGTCATTTCTTATTATTTCCCTCCCGTTTCGACTCGCCTCTCCACTTTGAGTTGCTACAGTGCTACTCCACTGTTGTTGGTCGATTTTAGTCCGAGTTTCGACGTCCACGTCATCCATATAGGTATGTTCTCTCATTTTTACCTGTTTTTAGGTTTCAATTTCTAGGTTTTTGTCCATTTAACTCGTATTTTTCAAATTAAACTTTTTCCAACCGTAAAAATTTGATTTTTATTGGGGGCTTTTGTTATTGGTGTATCGAGGAACGAAAGCCCTCAAATTTTTTTGAATTTCATCGGTTGGTTGTCGAGAAATTTGAATTTTTCCCTTTTTGCCCTAATTTGTCGAAATTTTTGATTTTTCTTGAATTTTTTCAAATTGGACATCATCAGTTAAAATTTCCTACTGCATGTGGGTTGTAGGGTATGTTTAAACCTACATAAGTTCTCATGCCCACTTGTATGGTGAGAAATGGGGCTTTATGGTCAACTTACGTCGTTATTACATCAAATTTTGGATTTTTGTCCTACTAATTCCTTATTTTTCATTCTCTTTCTTATTTTGCAGATACCATGGCTCGTACCAAAATACCCAGAGTGCGTGATCCACTTCGCTTCCGTTCTAATGAAGCCGAGGCACAGTATGCCGACTATGCCCGTAAGAAAGTGGAAGGGGGTCGTATGATGAACTTGGCTGAGTTAGCCGTGTTCAACGTAGAGGGAGCCTTTGGTGACATGGGGTGGCTTCCTGTCATTACATACGATGCATGCACATGTCCGGATTTGGTGCCCCAGTTCTATTGTAATCTCCAGGTGGTGGGGAATTACAATGACGTTGAGCATGGTCAGGAGTTGCGCATCACCAGCTACGTCAAAGGGGTAGATATTTCTTTCGACTATCGGCAGCTGGCCGACTTGTTGGCCATTCCTTATGATGGCCCCATGGTGTACTGTGCGCCTGGAGAGCCCCAGTTTTTTGAGATGGAGATGAGGGCAGAGATCGACAATCAGTTACTCCGTCTTGATCGTTGCCAGATAGAGTTTGTTATTTGCATCCAGCTCCACGGGTCTTCTGCAAGATTATCCAGCATAATCTGATCCCGGAGAGTGGACACTATGAGAGGGTTTCTCAGCTGACCCAATTTTTGATCTATAGCATCTGCACCAGACAGCTAGGCTGCCTTCCCTACATCCTCATGCGGACCATGATTAGTGCTACAATGTCCGGTCATAGGGGTAATCTACCCTATGGACGCATGATTACAGTTCTTTTGACCCGTCTGGGGGTTAACCTGGTAGATGAGAAGATCCAGGAGAAGATCTTCTCGTCGCCTCTAGATTGGGAGGCAATCTGCAAGATGGGTATGCGGGATGCCCAGGTTAGTGAGGAGGAGAGGAACGCGATGGTGCGCCCTCACACTAGTATCGAGATGGCTGATGCTGAGGCTGCTGTTGTCGCTGCTAGAGCTCATGTGGATCCCGTCGACGATGACGACTGCATGTATATGGATGTTGACGCGATACCACCGCCTTCACCTACTCATGCGGCTGGTGTTGGTACTTCTTCTGCGGCGGATCCTGTACCAGAGACTGGTCCTTCTTATGCGGCTGGTCTTTCACGCTCACCTACTGATATGATGGAGATGCTGCAGGAGATCAGGGAGGCTCAGTGTAGATCTGATCTGAGGATGGAGGAGTTGCTAGACGCTCAGCGTATGAGGGTAGATGAGCTATTATCGGTCCAGCGGGCGACTGATAGGAGGGTAGCCGATCCTACAGCTAGTCCCCAGACGACCCAGACCCAGGTGGCCTGGTTGACTAGGGTCTATGCTGAGGACTATGACCGAGATCGTGAGGCCCCGCCTCCTCCTTCGCCTCCAGCTTCTTGATCGTACTTTATTTTCTTGTACTACAGAGTAACTATCCGGGTTGTGGACTGTACTCTGCTTTAGTTATGTATTTACATTTTGTTTCTCTCACTCATTGTATGTAACTTATTTCCCCTTTAATAGATGCATTATTCTCTTTTTAAATTTGGTCTCAATCATCACTTGTGCTTATAGTGTGTTTGTATTAAAGCTTTTTATTTATCCTATCTCAGTTCACTATTGTCTTGAATGTATGCTAGTTCAGCGGACAAGGCCTGAGATGCTCTGATACCAAGTTGTCACACCCCAATTTTGTACTGTTCAGAATGGTGTGATGAACCGCTAGCAAACCAACGTATCAACCAGGATCTCAAATAGGTTATCCCCGCGTTATCTAAACTTACACACATCCGTAATCATAATAAGGGTAAATACACAATAACGGAAGTCTTATAATAACATGAACTGAGAAACTAAGATGATATCATTAATTTAATAGCAAATTATTCTATTTTCAACTGAGACATAAATATTTAAATACCAAATACATGTCTTAATAAATCCGATAAAGAAACCTATAAAATATCTAATCAAATACACACGAGTTGCACTCACATGAGGAGTCGTGTGTATCCTCTTCAGCTTCAGCTTCCATCGCTGCCACATTTCCATACGCAAACACATTCATATAGTCTTCAATGGTATAACCTGCATCATCAACTAAAAATATTCGACGCCGAGGGGTGAGCACACATCACAGCTCAGTGAGTTGCCAAAACAGTGCAACAATACATATGCATGCAAATCAATTTATATCTTTGGTCCGGTTTAAAGTTTGCAGTATGCAATAGAAAGGTTTAGGTAGCCAAAGGTCGCGTTTATTAACCCAGCCTCTATATACGAGTGTGTGACGTTACCAGAGGATGACGTTTATCGTCAACTCACATGCACCCAATCATGAACATTATATAACAAAGGTTAGTATATTGCTATATAGTGCCATACCAACACGTAAGCCCCTGTTGGCGAGGGCTGCAAACTGGGCTCGCAACTAACCAATCCTAATGCCAAACAGTGTATCCAAGGCCTCACCCCAGCATCCCTCAGAATGTCCATAGAGATAGAGCTAAGGCCCCCCGGGAGAGTCAGAGACTCCAAGGACCGAGACCACCTCCCCTGATACTCTACGACATAATAGTTCTGCTAAAGTAATGGTGATACGACGATGCTAATGCACAAGGCTTGAGTTAGAGATAGAGCTAAAGTGCTGAGACCCGCCAAAGGTTAACGTTTATTGACGTTCTCATCACACCTCCCCTGATACTCGCTCGCATCAAGTACATCAAATACACACATACAAGCACATGCCTATTCCTATCATCATCATCATCATCATGTTATAGACAATAAAGTAAATATGCATGGACAAGTAATAGAAATATTGGATGGCATGTTGTATGCACATTACAAACATATTCGCATAGAATCAAGCATAGCATAGGAATCCAGAAATTGAAAACAATTTTTGTTATTAACCAATTTAGTTTGGAGTTCTGGTTCCTCACCTTAGCTTGCTAATAGGTACCTTTCCAAGCTTTAGAATCACCTTTATATTGTTATTGTATTGCTAAAAGACCTAACAAAGTCGATAGAATTTAATTAGAATTTATTCAAAATTAAAAACTACTCTGTTAACTGAGGGTCGGAGGTAGGGTCGGAGTCAGGATCGACCCCGTGTGCGACCCTCCCTTAACTCTGAACTTCCCGAACACTGAGGGTCGATGGTCAGGAACACCTAGGGTCGAATGGTCATCGACCCTCGGTGTGAGCCTCGGTGCACTTTGGTCCAGTTCCCTCTTTTAATCCATTCTTCGTACTTGGAATCCTATGGCTTGCTCCTACATTCCATTCTACATTCATTCAATGGTCTGAAACCATGTATAACCCACCTAGATAGCTTTCATGCACTTTCCTATGGTTTTTCATGAAAACCTAACCATAGATTGATGGTTTGGGTTTCTCCGAGATCACACTCTCAACATTAACTAACCTAAGGTCTGTAGAAACTCATGGAATTAGTACCCATACCTGAGAAGAATAATCTTTCTCTACAACTCTTCCCTTTTGGCTTAATTTCTCTTCCTTCCCTTTCTTCTTCCTCTTTCCTTCTCCTCTCTTTCTCTCAATTCGATTAGGATTGTGAAAGGAGTGAAAGTAGCTTCGGAACGTCATTTAAATACAGTAGGAACATCCTAAAATAAGTCCCTCTGAGATTAGGAAAGAATCCCAATCAAAAATTAGGAAATTTCCTAATTTCTATTTCGGCAGAATCCGAGGATCGATGGGAGGGTCGATGATCCCGTCGACCCTAGGGCTTAAGATGTCCGACCCTCCCATCAAAATTGAGGGTCTGACTTTCAGCTTTGGGAGGTCCAACCCTGCCTAGCTGGGTATGCAACCCTCCCCTCAAAATTAGTGTTTTTGGGTCGATTTGATACCTGGGATCTCGATCGCCTTCACGCCTTTGGTCCATTTGACTCGACCATAATGGGTAAACCTGGTTCAAGGTGGTAATACCGGGTTAGATTGACACGGGTCTTACAATAATAGCAATATAAAGGTGATTCTAAAGCTTGGAAGAGTATCTATTAGCAAGCTAAGGTGAGGGAACAAGACCTAAACTAATTGGTTAATAATAAACTACTTTTATTTACTTGAGTCCAATGCCATTCTTGATTCTATGCGAATATGCTTGTAATGTGCATTCAACATGTCATCCAATATTCCTGCTATTATTGCTCATGCATATTTAATTTTATTTATTTATAACATGGTGATGGTGATTTGCTAGGAATAGGCATGAGGGTGTTTGTGTGTGGTTAGTGTGCTTGATGCTTGTAGGGCATCAGGGGAGTTGTTATGCGGTATTTGATCCGGGCACTTTTGCTCTATCTCTATCTCAAGTCTTGTGCATTAGCATCATCGTATCGCCGTTACCTTAGCAGAACTATTGCGATGTAGGACATCAAGGAGGGTCTCGGTCCTTGAGTCCTATACTCTACCGAGGGGCCTTAGCTCTATCTCTACAGGTGCTCTGAGGGATGCTGGGGTGAGGCCTTGGATACATTGGTTGACATTAGGATTGGTCAGTAGCGAGCCCTGTTTGCAACCCTAGCCATTAGGGGTTAATTTGTTGGTATGGAGTTGTGCATCGATAAACGTGACCTTCGTTGTACAATGTTCATTATGGGTGTTGTGGGCGACGGTGAGAGTCACAGACTTATCCACACTCTCGTGCATAGAGGTGCGGTGGCCACCTATCCTTTCTATATCACAGTGCAAACGTAAAACCAGACCAAAGATATGAATTGATTGTATGCATATGTATGGATGCATTGTTTTGTTGTTCACTGAGCCATGATGTGTGCTCACCCTTCGACGTCGAATATTTTTAGTTGTTGATGCAGGTACAACCGTTGAAGATTATATAAATGCTCCAGAATACAGGAACGTTGCAGTGATGGTAGCTGAAGATGAAGTGGATACACATGACATCTCTTGCGAGTGCAACTCATGTGTATTCGATTAGATTTTTAGTTTTATCTATTTGGATTTATTAAAGACATGTATTTGATATTTATTTATTAATGTTTTAGTTGATATAGAATAATTTATTATTTAAATATTGATATCACAATAGATTCACGGTTTATTTTATTATAAGACATCCGCTATTGTGTATTTACTCTGATTATGATTATGGATGTATGGGGTTTAGATAAAACGGATATAGCCTACTCGAGATCCTGGTTGAACCGTTGGTTTGTTAGCGGTTCATCACACCATTCTGAATAGTGTGGAATTGGGGTGTGACAACTTGGTATTAGAGCATCTCAGGCCTTGTCCGTTAAATTAACATACATTCAAGATAATTGTGAACTGAGATAGGTGAAAAGTAAAAATAGTAATATTAACACACTATAAGAACAAGTGATGTTTGAGACCAAATTTGAAAAGAAAATAATGCATCTATTAAAGGGGGAACAATTTTAATACAATGTGAAAAAAACGAACGTATATACATAACTAAAACAGAGTACAGTCCACAACCTGGACAGTTACTCTGTAGTACAAGAAGAAGGAAAAGATACACTCATGAAACCGGAGGTGAAGGAGGAGGCGGTGCCTCACGATCTCTGTCATAATCCTCAGCGTAGACTCTAGTCAACCAGGCTACCAGAGTCTGGGTCGTCTGAAGACTAGCTGTGAGACCAGCCAACCGCTGATCAGTCATGCGTTGAGCACCCAAAAGCTCCTCCATACGCATATCTGACCGGTGCTGAGCATCTATGAGCTCTCCCATCCGCGTGTCTGATATGCGTTGGGCGACTAGCAGCTCATCCACTCTCATACGCTGAGCGTCCAGCAACTCCTCCATCCTCAGATCAGATCTGGGCTGAGCCTCTCTGATCTCATGCAACATCTCCATCATATTAAAAGGTGGGTGTGAAGGACCAGCCGCATGATAAGGACCAGTCTCAGGTGCAGGACCTGTCGCAGATGAAGTACCAGCTCCAGCCGCATGCATGGGTGAAGGCGGTGGTATCGATTCTACATCCATGTACATGCGGTCATCGTCATCGACAGGTTCCGCATGAACTCTAGCGGCGGCAGCAGCTGCCTCAGCGTCAGCAATCTCGATGCGACTGTGAGGGTGCACCATTTCATTCCTCTCCTCGTCACTGACTTGGGCATCCTACAAGCCCATCTTGCAGATAGCCTCCCAATCTAGAGACGATGAGAAGGTTTTCTCCTAAATCTTCTCATCCACTAAATCAACTCCCAGGCGGGTCAGCAACATAGTGATCATACGTCCGTACGGGAGGTTGCCAGTATGGCCGCGCAATGTAGCAATGATCATAGTCTGCATGATGATGTACGGCAGGCAGACGGGCTGTCTAGTGCAGATACTGTATAGAAAATACTGGGTCAGCTAGGAAACCCTCTCGTAGTGACCACTCTGGGGGAGCAGATTATGCTGGATAATCTTGCAAAAGAATCGTGGAGCCGGATGCATATAGCAAGCCCTCATCTGCCAGATATCAGGTCGTAGCAACTGACTATCAATCTCAGCCCTCATCTCTGTGGAGACGAACTGGGGCTCTCTAGGAGCACAGTAAACCATGGGGCCATCATAGGGAATGCCCAGTAGGTCGTCCAGTTGCCGATAATCAAAAGAGATGTTCACCCCTTTGACGTAACTAGTGATAAGCAACTCCTGACCCCTCTCGACATCATTGTAATTCCCCACCACCTGGAGATTGCAATAAAACTGTCGCATTAAATCCGGGCGTGTGCAAGCGTCATAGGTAATGACAGGGAGCCACCCTATATCACCAAAGGCTCTCTCCACGTTGAACAAGGCTAACTCAGCCAAGTTCACCATACGACCTCCCTCCACTTTTTTACGAACAAAGTGGGCATATTGTGCCTCGCCTTCGTTCAAATGGAAGCGAAGAGGATCACGAACTATGGGTACCTTGGTACGAGCCATGGTATCTGCAAATAAGAAAGAAAAACAGATAATATGTTAATAAGATAGAAAATCCAAAATTTTGACATTATAACGACGTAAGTTGGCCAAAAGCCTCACTTGTCACCGAGACACGTGGGGAGGAGGACTTACGTAGGTTCCAACATGTCCTACAACACACAGACAGTAGGAAATTCTAGCTAATGAAAGTCCAATTTGAAGAAATTGCGAGAAATCAAAAATTTCGACAAATTAGGGTAAAAAGAGCAAAAATCCAAGTTTCTCGATAACCAACCGATGAAACTCAAAAAAATTTGAGGGCTTTCGTTCCTCGAGACACCAATAACAAAAGCCCCCAATAAAATTCGAATTTTTACAGTTGGAAAAAGATTAATTTGAGAAATACAAGTTAAATGGACAAAAACCTAGAAATGAAAACCTAAAAACAGGTAAAAATGAGAAAGCATACCTGTAGGGATGATGTGGACGTCGAAACACGGATCCAAACTGACCAAAATAGTGGAGTGGCACTGTAGCAACTCAGAGGTGGGAGACGAGTCGAAACGGGAGAGAAATGATGGGGAATGAACCTAGAATCGGATCTTAAAGGTCTGATTTTTGGTCTGGGGGTCGGACAATTCGACCAGGATCATCGACCCCCGGATCGACCCCTAGATCGACCCCCAGCTCTCGAGAATTTGACAGAAAACCAGGGGTCGGACCAGGGGGTCGGACATCCATCGACCCCCACATCGACCCCCAGTTCTCGGGAACTTGGCAGGGAACCAGGGGTCGGACAGGGGGTCGGATACCCATCGACCCCCACATCGACCCCCAGCTCTCGGGAAGAACAGGTCATTCCCAGGGTCGAATACTAAGGGTCGGATACCCATCGACCCCCACATCGACCCCCAGCTCTCGGGAAGAACAGGTCATTCCCAAGGTCGAGTACTGAGGGTCGGACATACCATCGACCCCCACCATCGACCCTGCATAGAAAAGACAGTATTTTTCATAAAATAAGCTGAAAATTTTGGAATTTTACATCAGTTAGCGTGCCTACATGCAGTATAAATGATTGACTCACCTATTTTGATGATTTTCAGGCACCACCAATCTCAGAAGAAAACATGTCTGGACGTAGAGTAACCAGGCAGAGTCAAAATGCAGTTCCACCACCACTTGTGGAGGAAACTTGCCAGGAGAATATATATGCACACGGAAATCCACAGGTTGTACCCCCAGGAAATCCAGATCAGACAAATCTTACCAACTTGCCACCTCCACCACCAGAGTTAGCAACCGTAGTAATGAATCTAGCACAGCAGCTGCAATAGATGCAACATGCACAGGTTCAAATGCAAGTTGCAATGGGGATTATGTTCCAGGCCGCACATGCTACACCCATGCAGACTGGACAAGCCAGTGTAGAACCGGTGGGTAACCACCTAGCACCTCAAACACCTCAACCACCAGCTGCACAGATCCTAGTTCCTTGTCCGGAAGCAGCTCAGGTTCAGTATCAGTATCCACAACCTATGTTTGGGGCATAACCCCAAAATCAGATGGATCACCCTCGACTGGTTGAGAGATTTCTGAAGATGAAGCCCAAGGAATTTAACGGTAAACCGTCGGATCCATTATGGTCAGCACATTGGATCGACAAGATGGAGAGAAACTTTATCATGATGACTATTACTGAAGAAGAAAAGGTGTTATGTGCCACCTTCATGCTGAAAGGCGATGCACATCATTGGTGGAAATCTACCAGGGCATATCTACTGACCAAGCACGCCCTATTGACTTGGGCTATTTATAAAGAAGCGTTCTTTGAGAAGTATTTTCCCCGAAGCTTCAGAGATGCTATGGAGAAGGAGTTCCTGAGTTTATGTCAGGGCCAGATGTCCGTGGATGCGTATCAACAGCGCTATGAGGAGCTATTTTTCTTTGCACCACTTAGTATGCAAGAGGAAGACACTAAGACCCGTAGGTTTGACACGGGACTTAGAGGAAGCATCAGAGAGCACATTCTGGGTTTAGAGAAGAAGATATATAATGAAGCTGTCCAAATCGCTCGAGTTATCGAAGATAGCCAGAAGGAAAGTTACTTTACACAAAATAGAGGCATAAAAAGACTAGCCGGAAATGCTTATAATGGAGGGAACAACAAAACATTTAAATCTTTCTGTGCCCAAGGCTTTACCGCTGCACCCAAGACCACTCAAGCAGCTCAGCAGCAACCAAAGCCAAATACTGAAAGTCCAAGATGTTATAACTGCAATCAAATGGGACATATGATGAGAGAGTGTCCTAAACCCAGGAAGCAACAACATCAAGGATGAGTTTATGCTGTTACGTCTGAGGAAGCTGCCGCATCACCTGATGTGGTCACAGGTATGACCTAAACCTTAAGTTGTATTACAATGTGTAAGCATGTAGACTAAGTTTAAACAAATCACAAGTATCGTACCTATAAATGGCATACCCGCCAGAGTACTCTTTGATTCAGGAGCTACTCATTCCTCTATATCTGTATCGTTTGGAAAGAAGCTAAACTTACCCATCATTACATTGGACTACAAACGACTTGTACGGTCACCGATGGGGTTAGAAGTGGAATTAGAGAAAGATTATGGGCCATGTCCAGTTCTCATTGGCGAGAAAACCTTAGATGCAACCTTGATCCAACTTGGGATGGCAGACTTTGATGCCATCTTGGGAACGGACTGGTTAGCTCGGCATTCTGCGAACCTATTATGCGCCGAAAAGAAGCTAACATTTAAAGACAAAGAAGGAGCAGAATTCAATTTTACAGGACCCAAACTGCCCCGTAAACGCAAGCTCATACTCTCAGCACTAAAGGCTAAGAAGTGCCTTGAGAAGGGGGCAGTCGGGTATCTAGTATCAGTCGTCGACCTAACCAAGGAAGCACCACGAATGAAAGATATTGATGTCGTGTGGGACTATCCTGATGTATTTCCAGAGGAACTACCAGGATTACCACCCGACAGAGCCACCGAGTTTGTGATAGACCTTATACCTGGAGCCACACCAGTATCAAAAGCACCTTATAGAATGGCTCCTACTGAACTGAAGGAATTGAAAGTGCAACTACAGGAACTGCTGGACAAGGGTTATATTCGACCCAGTATATCACCATGGGGAGCACCGGTATTATTCGTAAAGAAGGACGGTAGCGTTCGATTATGTATTGACTATCGAGAGCTGAATAAACTGACAATCAAGAATCGATATCCACTACCTCGGATCGATGACTTGTTCGATCAGTTGCAAGGAGCAAAAGTATTTTCTAAGATCAACCTTCAGTTAGGTTATCATCAACTGAAGATTAAAGAGGGTGATATTCCTAAGACAGCTTTCAGGACCAGATATGGACATTATGAATTCTTGGTCATGTCTTTTGGATTAACAAACGCACCAGCAAATTTCATGGAACTTATGAACTGGGTTTTCCACGACATGTTGGATACATTGGTTATAGTTTTTATTGATGATATATTGGTATATTCCAAGGACATAGAAACCCACGTTAAAAATCTAAACGCCGCCCTACAACGTTTAAGGAAATAGAAGCTGTATGCAAAATTTTCAAAATGTAAGTTTTGGCTAAGTGAAGTCGCCTTCTTAGGCCATGTGGTATCCGCTGAAGGAATCAAAGTGGACCCCAGCAAGATCAAGGCTATTGTAAAGTGGGAAGCACCAAAAAGCGTTGCAGAAATAAGAAGTTTTCTGGGTCTCACTGGTTATTATCGGAGATTTGTATAAGACTATTCCCGGATTGTCGTACCTCTCACCAGTTTGACTAAGAAAGGTGAAAAGTTCATGTGGATGGATAAATGTGAGAAGAGTTTCCAGACATTGAAGACAAGGTTGATATCCGCTCCGATTTTGACTATTCCTATTCCAGGACAGCCATTTACCCTATACACTGATGCGTCAGGACTGGGATTAGGATGCGTACTTATGCAAGGGGAATAAGTAATTGCTTATGCCTCGAGACAGTTAAAGATACATGAGAAAAATTATCCCACTCATGATTTAGAGTTAGCAGCAGTAGTACATGCTGTCAAGATATGAAGACATTACCTATACGGAGAGAAGTTACAGATTAAGTCGGACCATAAAAGTCTTACTTATTTATTTAATCAGAAGGAGTTGAATATGAGACAAAGAAGATGGTTGGAACTATTGAAAGACTATGATTGTGATATCCAGTATCATCCGGGGAAAGCTATTGTAGTAGCAGATGCGTTGAACAGAAAGGCGATGATAAAATCTCAAGGGGATGTTAGTACAACTGCACCTATATGTACTACCGGAATGGTATTCAATCATGGCAATGAGCAATATGTGATAGATACAACGGATGGATCAGCCAACCAAGGGTTTATTCATCGGTTTTCAAATATGTTCGCGGCATTGAAGATTATACCGGATATAATGGATGAAGTGAAGATAGCTATCAAATCAGATCCTTATCTGAGAACAGTACAAGAAGATATTGAAAAAGGTACGACTAACCCTGAGTTCACCTTGGACGAAGAGAAAGTACTGAAATACAAAGGAAGAATATGTATACCCGAAACAAAAAATGTGGACATTAGACATCGACTGATGAAAGAAGCCCATACCACCATTTATTCGATACATCCTAGAAGCACAAAAATGTATCATGATCTAAAGATTCTATATTGGTGGAGAGGAATGAAAGCAGATGTAGCTAAGTTCGTGTCTCAATGCCTAAATTATCAGAAAGTAAAGGCTGAACGACAAAGACCCGCAGGACTGTAACAGCCATTACCGGAACCAGCAAGGAAATGGGACTGCATCACTATGGACTTCATCACGGGATTACCACTGACTCCTCAAGTAGTTGACGCAGTTTGGGTGATTGTAGACTGTCTGACTAAGACAGCTCGCTTCATATCGATACGACCTCGGTATACACTGGAAAGGTTAGCAAAGCTGTATGTGGATAATATTGTTCGGTTACACGGTGTACCAGAGAGCATTGTATCTGATAGAGATCCCCGATTTACTTCCAAGTTTTGGGAAGGATTGCAAAAGGCTATGGGTACAACATTAAAGTTCTGTACTGCATTCTACCCACAGACAAATGGACAGTCAGAGCATACAATCCAGATTTTAGAAGATATGCTACGCGCATGTGTAATTGATTTCAAAGGATCATGGGATGAAAAGTTACCACTGATCGAGTTTGCTTATAACAATAGCTATCAGGCTACTATACAGATGTCACCATATGAAGCACTGTATGGCAGAAAGTTTCGAACTCCGTTGTTTTGGAATGAAGTTGGAGAACGTAGTATTGTTGGGTTAAAATTTGTTGAAGAGACTTGTCGAGTGGTAGACATTATCAAGGAAATGGTAAAAACAGCTCAGAACCATTAGAAGCAATATGCTGATACTCGACGTGGAGATCTTGAGTTCACCGTAGGTGATAAAGTATTCTTAAAGGTATCGCTTATACGAGGATTGAAACGGTTCGAACAGAAAGGGGAAACTCAATCCAAGATATATCGGGCCATATGAGATTCTAGCTAAGCGTGAAAATGTGGCTTATCAGTTAGCACTACCACCATCTATGTCAAGTGTGCAAAGCGTATTTCATATTTCCCTATTGAAGAAGTATGTCAAGGATCCAACGTACGTTTTGACAATAGATTTACAAGATTTGACTGATGATTTGACATTTGAAGTAACACCAACAGAAATCACCAGCTGAAAGGTTCAACGACTACGCAACCGAGATATCTATTATGTTAAGGTCACTTGGAAAAGAGAGACATGGAAGAAATTACTTGGGAGGAAGAGAATGCTATGCAGAAGCAATACCCTCACTTATTTGATTCAAAAGGTACGTACAATTTCGGGGAAGAAATTTTTATAAGTAGGGGGGAGTTGTAAGACCCGTATCAAACTAACCCGATCTTACCACCTAGAACCAGGTTTACCCATCATGGACGAGATGAATGGACCAAGGGCGTGAAGGAGATCATGATCCCAGGTATCAAATCGACCCAAAAACACTTAATTTAAAGGGAGGGTCGCATACCCAGCAAGGGAGGGTCGGACCCCCCAAGACAGAAAGTCAGACCCCCTGTTTTATAGAGGGGGTCAGACACTTTAGGAAACTAGGGGTCGACGGGATCATCGAACCCCTCATCGACCCCCAGTTGCCCCCAGAAACTGAAATTAGGAAAGTTTCCAAATTTTGATTGGATTCCTTCCAAATCTCAATGGGACTTAGTTTAGGAGTTTCCACCCTATAAATAGGATGTCCCTAAGCCTCTTTCACTCCTTTTACCACCCTAATTGAATTGAGTGAAAGAGAAGAGAAGGAAGAGAAGAAGAAGAGATGCAAGGGAGAGAAGAAAAAGTAAAAAGGAGAAGAGTTGTAGAGAAGGAGTATTCTTCTCAGTTATGGATACTAATTCCATGAATTTCTACAGACATTAGGTTAGATAAGGATAAGAGTGTGATCTCAGAGAAACCCAAACCATCAACCCATGGTTAGGTTTTCATGGAAAACCATGGGAGAATACATAAAAGCTATATAAGTGGATGATTCATGGTTCTAGACCATGGAATGTATGTTGAATGGACTGTATGAGCAAGCCATAGGACTCCAAACACGAAGAATGGACTAAAAGGAGGAAAATTGACCAAAACCCACAGGGGGTCGCACAGGGGGTCGATGACCATCCGACCCTATGTAACCTTGAGTATCGACCCCCAGGGTTCTGGAAGTCCAGATTAGGGGGGGTCGCACCAGGGGTCGGTCATAACTTAGACCCTACCTCCGACCCCCAGTTAACAGAATGGTTTTAAAAATTAGAATAAATTCTAATTAAATTTTATCGACTTTGTTAGGTCTTGTAGCAATATAATAGCAATATAAAGGTGATTCTAAAGCTTGGAAGAGTATCTATTAGCAAGCGAAGGTGAGGGAACAAGACCTAAACTAATTGGTTAATAATAACTACTTTTATTTACTTGAGTCCAATGCCATGCTTGATTCTATGCGGATATGCTTGTAATGTGCATCCAACATGTCATCCAATATTCATGCTATTATTGCTCATGCATATTTAATTTTGTTTATTTATAACATGGTGATGGTGATTGATGCTAGGAATAGGCATGTGGGTGTTTGTGTGTGGTTTGTGTGCTTGATGCGAGTAGGGCATCAGGGGAGGTGTTATGCGGTGTTTGATCCGGGCACTTTAGCTCTATCTCTATCTCAAGTCTTGTGCATTAACATCGTCGTATCGCCATTACCTTAGCAGAACTATTGCGACGTAGGGCATCAAGGAGGGTCTCGGTCCTTGAGTCCTATACTCTACCGAGGGGCCTTAGCTCTATCTCTACGGGTGCTCTGAGGGATGCTGGGGTGAGGCCTTGGATACATTGGTTGACATTAGGATTGGTTAGTAGCGAGCCCCATTTGCAGCCTTAGCCATTAGGGGTTAATTTGTTGGTATGGAGTTGTTCATCGATAAACGTGACCTTCGTTGTACAATGTTCATTATAGGTGCTGTGGACGACGGTGAGAGTCATCGGGCGTATCCACACTCTGTGCATAGAGGTGCGGTGGCCACCTATCCTTTCTATAGCATAGTGCAAACGTAAAACCATACCAAAGATATGAATTGATTGCATGCATATGTATTGTTGTATTGTTTTGTTTGCTCACTGAGTCGTGATGTGTGCTCACCCTTCGACGTCGAATATTTTTAGTTGATGATGCAGGTACAACCGTTGAAGATTATATAAATGCTCCAGAATACGGGAACGTTGCAACGATGGTAGCTGAAGATGAAGTGGATACACATGACATCTCTTGCGAGTGCAACTCATGTGTATTCGATTAGATTTTTAGTTTTATCTATTTGGCTTTATTAAACACATGTATTTGATATTTATTTATTTATGTCTTAGTTGATACAGAATAATTTGTTATTTAAATATTGATATCACAATAGATTCTCAGTTCATTTTATTATAAGACTTTGCAACTGTGTATTTACTCTGATTATGATTATGGATGTATGGGGTTTAGATAAAACGGATATAGCCTACTCGAGATCCTGGTTGAATCGTTGGTTTGTTAGCGGTTCATCACACCGTTCTGAATAGTGCAGAATTGTGGTGTGACATAGAGAGAGAGAAATAGAAAGAGAGAGAAAGAGAGAGAAAGAGAGAGAGAGAGAGAGTAATAAAGAGAAGTAGAAAGTGAGAAAGGGAGAGAGAAATTGGGGAGGGAGAGTAATAGAGAGTGAAGGAAATAGAGAGAAGAGAGAGAGAGAAAGAGAAGTAGAGTGTGAGAGATTAAAAAGAGAGAGAGAGAGAGAGAAGGAGAGATAGAACTCGAAAGAGAGAGATAAGTAGATAGAGAGAGGGAGAGAGAGAAGTTAATAGAGGGAGAGAGAGAGAGAAAAGTATAGAGGGAGGGAGTGAGAGAGAAAGACGTAGAAAGAGAGAGAGAGGTAGAAAGAGATAGAGGGGTAGAGAGGAGTAGAAAGAGAGATCGAGAGAGGGAGAGGGAGAAGTGGAAAGAGAGAGAAAAAGTGGGAGAGAGAAGATAGAAAGAGAGAGAGAGAGAGATGTAGAAAGAGAAAGGGAGAGAGGGAAAAGTAGAGATAAAAGAAGAGAGAGGGAGGTAGAAAGAGAGAGAATTGGAAAGATAGAGAGGGAAAAGTAGAGAGGGAGAGGGAGAGATAGAAAGAAAGAAGTAAAAAGAAAGAATTAGAAAGAAAGAGAAAGGGAGGGAGAGAGAGGGAGAGATAGAGAGAGAGGGAGAAAGAGAAGTAGAAAGAGAGAGAGAAAGAAAAAGAGAGAGGGTGAGAGAGTGAGAGATGAGAGCGAGGAAGTAACAGAGAGAGAGTAGAAAGTGTGAGAGAAAGAGAAATAGAGAGGGAGAGAAAGAAGTAGAAAGGCTAAGAGGAAAAGAAAGAGAGATAAAGAGAGGTAGAAAGAGAAAGAGAATGAGAAAGAGAGAGATTGTGAGGGGGAGAGAGAGAGAAGTAGCAAGAGGGAGAGAGGGAAAGAGAGAGAGAGAGAACTTGAAAGTGAGAGAGAGGGAAGTAACGAGAGTGAGAGGGAGGATGTGAGAGAGAAGTGGAAAGAGAAGGAGAGAGAGCGAGAGAGAGAGAAATAAAAGAGAGAGATAGGGAATGAGAGAAGTAGAAAGAGAGAGAGGGAAATAGAGAGAAGCAGAAAGAGAGAGAGGGAAATAGAGAGAAGTAGAAAGTGAGAAGAGTAAAAAAAATTAGGGAGGGAGAGAAGTAGAGAGTGAAAGAAATTGAGAGAAAAGAGAGAGAAAGAGAAGTAGAGAGTGAGAGATTAAGGGGCTGTTTGTTAAAACTTCAACTCTGGGATTCTTACTTCTGGTTCAAATTTCTACTCCAACTTCAAAAGGATTCAGGAGTATATAGGAGTAGAAACATGTTTGTTAACCTAATGTAGTCATGAACTCCAAAATGGTATTGGTGGGTGGTGGATGGTGGCACTAGTGGTGAATGGTGATGGTTGGGGACGGTGGTGGTGGGTGGGAGGTGGTGGTGAAGGGTGGCAGTGGGTGGGTGGTGGTGGTGGAGGGTGGTGGCGGTGGTGGTGGGTGGTAATGGATGGTGGTGGCGGTGGTGGTAGGTGATAGTTGGTGGAGGTGGTAGGTGGTGGTGGCGGTGGTTGGTGGTGGATGGTGGTGGTGGTGGTGGATGGTGGTGGCGGTGGTGGGTGGTTGGTGGTGGTGGCGACGGGGGGGTTGTGGTGGCGGTGGTGGTGGGTGATAGTTGCTGGTGGTGGTAGGTGGTGGTGGTGGTGGTTGGTGGCTGGTGGTGGTGGCGATAGTAGGTGGCAGTGGGTGGTAGTGGATGGTGGTGGCGGTGGTGGCGGTGGTGGGTGGTTGGTGGTGATGGCGACGGGGAGTGGTGGTGGTGGCGGATAATTAGTGGTGGTGGTAGGTGGTGGTAGGTGGTGGTGGCGATGGTTGGTGGCTGGTGGCGGTGGTTGGTGGCTGATGGTGGTGGCGATGGTAGGTGGCGGTGGTTGGTGACTGGTGGTGGTGGCGATGGTAGGTGGCGGTGGGAGGTGGCAGTGTGGTGGTGGTGGTGGTGGTGGTGGCAGTGAGTGGTGGAGGGTGGTGGCGGTGGTGGGTGGTGGTTGGTGGCTGGTGGGTTGTGGCAGTGTGGTGGTGGTGGTGGCGGCAGTGAGTAGTGGAGGGTGGTGGCGGTGGTGGGTGGTAGTTGGTGGCTGGTGGGTTGTGGTGGTGGTAGTGGTAGTTGGTGGTAATAGTGATGTGGGGTGATTTTTACTCTAAAATTGTGCTCTGAAGTCGAAAAGCATTTATTTGATGCTCCAAAAAGTTGGATTCTAGAGCTCATTTGGAGCCGGTTCACTCATGGATTCTCCAGAAGTCCGAACCGGGTTACCAAACAAGCTTCTACTCCATTTATGCTCCAGAAGTTAGAATCGAACTTCTAGAGTGTTACGAAACACCCCCTAAGAGAAAGATAGAGAGAGAGGGGGAGAAAGAGGGAACTAGAAAGCGAAAGAGATAGCTAGAAAGGGAGAGGGAGAGAGAGAGAGAGTGAAAAGTATAAAGAGTGAGGGAGTAGGGGAGAAAGATGTAGAAAGAGAGAGAGAGGTAGAAGGAGAGAGAGGGAGAGAGAGAAGTAAAAAGAGAGATCAAGAGAGGGAAAGATAGAAGTAGAAAGAGAGAGAGAGATAAAGTGGAAGGGAGAGAAAGATAGAGAGAGAGAGAGTGTGTGTGAGGGAGAGAAAGAAGTAGAAAGGAAGAGAAAAATAGAAAGAGAGAGAGAGAGAGAGGTAGAAAGAGAAAGAGTGAGAGAGAGAAAGAGAGAGAGAGATTGAGAGGGGGAGGGAGAGAGAAGTAGCAATAGGGAGAGAGGGAGAGAGAGAGAGAGAGAGAACTTGAAAGAGAGTAAGAGGAAAGTAATGAGAGTTAGAGTGGGAGGGAGAGAGAAGGAAGTGGAAAGAGAAAGAGAGAGAGAGTGAGAAGAATGAGAGAGAGAGAGATAAAGAGAGAGAGAGAAGTGGAAAGTGAAAGAGATATAGAGAGAAGTAGAAAGTGAGAAAGAGAGAAAGAAATTAGAGAGGGAGGGAAGTAGAGTGTGAAAGAAATAGAGAGAATAGAGAGAAAGAAAGAGAAGTACAGAGTGAGAGATTAAGAAAGAGAGAGAGAGAGAGGGAGAGAGAGACAACTAGAAAACGAGAATGAGATAAGTAAATTGAGAGAGGGAGAGAGGGAAGTTAAAAGAGAGAGAGAGAGAGAGAGAGAGAGAGAAAAGTATAAAGAGAGAGGGAGTGAGGGAGAATGACGTAGAAAGAGTGAGAGAGAGGTAGAAAGAGAGAGTGAGGGAGAGAGAGTGAGGGAGAGAGAGAGATGTAGAAAGAGAATGAGAGAGAGGGAAAAGTTGAGAGAGAATAAAAGTGGGAGAGGTAAAAAGAGAGAGAAGTAGATAGATTGAGAGGGAGAAGTTGTGGGAGAGAGGGAGAAAGAGAGAGAGAGAGAGAAAAAGAAAGAGAGGAAGAGAGTGAGAGAGAAAGGGAGGGAGAAAGAGAGGGAATGAGAGAGAGAGAGATAGAGAGAGTGGGAGAGAGAGAGAAGTGAAAAGAGAGAGAGAGAGTGAGAGATGTGAAGAGAGAAAAAGAAATAGAAAGAGGGAGAAAAAGAGGGAGGGAGAGAGAGTGAGAGAAGAGAGAGAGGGAGCGAGGAAGTAACAAAGGGAGAGAGTAGAAAGAGAGAGAGGGAAAGAAGTAGAGAGAGAGAAAAGTAGAAAGAGAGAGAGAGAGAGTGAAAGAAAGAGAGGGAGAGAGAGAAAGAAGAAGAACAAAGAGAAAGAGACAGTGGGATAGAGTGAGAAAGAAAGAGAGAGAGAGAGAGTTAAGCAATGAGAGAGGTCGAAGTGGAAGAGAGAGAGAGAGAGAGAGAAAGGGTGAGAGAGGAAAAAGTGGAGGGAGATAAATGAAATGAGAGTGGTGAGTGAGAAGGAGAGAGAGAGAAGAAAGAGAGAGAGAGAGAGAGTGAGAGAGAAGAATAAAGTGTGAGAGAGTGAGTGAGAGCGGAAAAGTCATTAAAAATGAGAGAGAAGTAGAAAGAGAGAGAGGGAGAGAGAGAGAGAGGTAGAAAGAGAGAGTGGAGTAGAATGGGAGAAAATGAAGTAGAGGGATAGAGGGAGAGAGAAAGAGAGAAGTAGAAAGAGAGAGATAGAGAGAGGGAAAGTGGCAGGGAGAGAATGAGAAGTAGAAACAAAGAGAGGGAGAAAGAGAAAAAGAAAGGGAGTGTGAGAGAGAAGAGAGAGGGAGAGAGAAGTAAAAAGATTGAGAGGGAGAAGTTGAGAGAGAGAGTGAGAGAGAGAGAGAGAGAAAGAAAGAAGTAGAAAGACAGAGAGGGAGAGAATGAGAGAGAAAGGGAGGGAGAGAGAGAGAAAGAGAGAGAGAGAGAAAAGAAAGAGAGAGAGGGAGAGAGAGAACTAAAAAGAGAGAGAGAAGAATAAAGAGAGAGTGAGAGAGAAAGATGTAGAATGAGGGAGAGAAGTAGAAAGAGAGAGAGAAGTAGAGAGAGGGCGAAGAGAGAGAGAAAAAGAAAGAAAGAAAGTGAGAAAGAGGTTGAAAGAGAGAGAGGGAGATAAGAGAGAGAGAGAGAGAGAGAGAAAGAATAAAAGTGAGAGAGAGGTAGAAAGAGAAAGAAGGGGAGAGAGAGTGAAGTAGAGAGAGAGGAAGAAAAGTAGAGAGAGAGAGGTAGAAAGTGGGAGTGAAGTAGAAAGCGAGAAAGTGAAGTTGAGGGAGAGAGAAAGAGAGAGATAGATAGAGAGAGGGAGAGAGAGAGGAAAAGTGGCAGGGAGAGAATGAGAAGAAGAAACAGAGAGAGGGAGAAAGAGAGAAAAAGAGGGAGTGAGAGAGAGAAAGAGCGAGAGAGGGAGAGAGAGAAGGGAGAGGGAAAGAAAAGTAGAAAGAGAGAGAGAAGAAGAGTGAGAGAGAAAAGTAAAAAGAGTGAAAAAGAGAAAGTCAGAGTGAGAGAGAGAAAAAGAGAGAAAAAGAAGAAGAAGGACAAAGGGACAGAGAGATAGAGTGAGAAGTTCAGAGAGAGAGAGAGAGAGGGTGGGAGAAGGCCAGAGAGAGTGAAGTAGAGGGATAAAGAAAAAGAGAGAAGAGGGATGGAGACAGAAAATGAGACGTAGAAGGAGAGAGATGAAGTAGAAAGAGAGAGGGAGAGAGAGAGAAAAGTAGAGAGAGATCGAAGTTGAGAGAGAGAGAGAGGGCAAGAGAAAAGTAGAGTGAGAGAGATGCAGAAATAAAGAGAGAGGGAGAGAAGAGGGAGAGAGAAATAGAGGGAGGGAGAAGGCTAGGGAGAGGGAAGTAGAGAGAAAGTTAAAGAGAAAGAGAGAGGGAGAGAGAAAGTGAGAGAGAGAGTGGGAGAGATAGAGAGAGAGACAAATAGAGAAAGAAGTTAAAAGAGAGAGAGAGAGAAGTAGAGAGAGAGGAGAGAGAGAGAGAGAGAGAGAAAACGGAGAGAGAGACAAAGAGAAGTAGAAACAAAGAGAGAGAGAGAGAGAGAGAGAAAGAGAGAGAGAGAGAGAGAGATATGTTGAGAGAGAAAGAGAGAGAAAAGTATAAAGAGAGAGAAAGTGAGAGAGAAGTCGAAAGAGAGAGAGGGAGAGAAGATAGAGAGAGAAGGAGAGAAAGATAAAGAGGGAGAGAGAGATGCAGAAAGAGAAAGAGAGAGGGAAAAGTAGAGACAGTGGAAGAGAGAGAGAGCTAGAAAGAGAGATAAGTAGAATGTTAGAGAGGGAAAAGTAGAGAGAGAGGGGGAGAGAGAGAGAGGAAGAAGTAGAAAAAGAGGGAGGGAGAGAGTGAGAGAGAAAGGGTGGGAGAGAGAGGGAGGGAGAGAGATAGAGAGAGAGGGAAAGAGAAAGAAGTAGAAAGAGAGAGAGAGTGGTAAAGAGAGAATGAGAAGTAGAAAGAGGGAGAGAGAAAAAGGGAGAGGGTGAGAGAGTGAGAGAAGAGAGAAAGGGAGCGAAAGTAACAAAGAGAGTAGTAAAAGAGAGAAAGGGAAAGATGTAGAGAGAGAAAAGTAGAATGAGAGAGAAAGAGAAAGGGAGGGAGAGAGAGAAACAAGAAGAACAAAGAGAGTGAGAGAGGGATAGAGAGAGAAAGTAAGAGAGAGAGAGAAAGAGAGTTAAGTAGTGAGAGAGATCGAAGTGGAAAGAGAGAGGGTGAGAGAGAGAGAGAGAAAGAGTAAGAGGAAAAAGTGGAGGGAGAGAAATAAAATGAGAGAGGGGAGAGAGAGAGAGAGGGCGGGAGAGAGAAGAAATAGAGAGAGAGAGAAGTACAACGAAAGAGAGAGAAAAATAAAGCGAAAGTGAGAGAGAGTGAGTGAGAGAAAGACGTAGAAAGAGTGAGAGAAGTAGAAAGAGAGAGAGAAGTAGAAAGAGAGAGAAGTAGAGAGAGGGAGAAGAGAGAGAGAGAAAGAAAGAAAGTGAGAGAGAGTTAAAAAAGAGAGAGAGAGAGAGGGAGATGAGAAACAAAGTGAAAGAAAGAAAGTGGGAGAGAGAGGTTGAAAGAGAAAAAGGGTATGAGAGAGAAGTAGAGTGAGAGGAAGAGAGAGAGAGAGAGAGAGAGAGAGAGAGAGAGGGAGAGAGAGAGAGAACGAAAGAAGTTGAAAGAGAAAGTGGGATAGAGAGAGAAAAAGGGAGGGAGAGAGAGTGGGAGAGAGAGTGAAGGAATGATTGAGAGAGAGAGAGGGAGAGAGAGTGAAAGGAGAGAGAGAGAGGGAGCGAGGTAGTAACATGGAGGGTGAGTAGAAAGAGAGAGAGAGGAAAAGAAGTAGAGAGAGATAAAAGTGGAAAGAGAGAGAAAGAGAAAGAGAGGGAGAGAGAGAAAGAAGAAGAATAAAGAGAGAGAGTGAGGGATAGAGAGAGAAAGAAAGATAGAGAGAGTTATGTAGCGAGAGAGATCGAAGTAGAAAGAGAGAGAGAGAAAGAGTGAGAGAGGAAAAAGTAGAGGGAGAGAAATGAAATGAGAGAGGTGAGAGAGAAAGAGAGAGGGAGAGAGAAGAAAGAGAGAGAGAGGGAGAGATAATTAAAAAGAGAGAGAGAGAGAAGAATAAAGCGAGATAAAGAGTGTGAGAGAGAAAGACGTAGAAAGGGAGAAAGAAGTAGAAAGGGAGAGAGAAGTAGAGAGAGGGAGGAGAGAGAGAGAGAGAGAGAGAGAGAGAGAGAGAGAGAGAAAGTAAGAGAGAGCTAGAATGAGAGAGAGAGAGAGAGAGGGAGATGAGAGAGAGAAAGAAAGAAAGTGAGAGAAAGGTAGAAAGAAAAAGAGGGGAGAGAGAGAAAAGTAAAGAGAGAGGGAGAGAGAGAGAGGTAGAAAGGGGGAGTGAAGTAGAAAGGGAGAAAATGAAGTAGAGAGAGAGAAAGAGAGAAATAGAAAGAGAGAGATAGAGAGAGAGACAGATAGAGAGGGAGAGGGTGAGAGAGAGGGAAAGTGGCAGGGAGAGAATGAGAAGTAGAAATAGAGAGAGGGAGAAAGAGAAAAAGAGAGGGAGTGAGAGGGAGAGAGAGAAGAGAGAGGGGGAGAGAAGTAAAAAGCGAGAGAGAAAAGTAAAGAGAGGGAGAGAGACGGAAGAAGAGTGAGATAGAGAAAAGTAAAAAAGAAAGAGAATGAGAAAGTGGGAGAGAGAGTGAGAAAAAAAAAAGAAGAACAATGAGAGAGAGATAGAGAGAGAAGTTGAAAGAGAGAGACAGAGAGGGAGGGAGAAGGCCAGAGAGAGTGATGTTGAGAGAGAATGAAAGAGAGAAAAGAGGGAGGGAAACAGACATAGAGAAGTAGAAGGCGAGAGATAGAAGTAGGAAGTGAGAGAGAAGTAGAGAGTGAGAGAGGGAGAGAGAAAAGTAAAGAGAAAATTAAGTTGAAATAGAGAGAGGGAGAGAAGAGGGAGGGAGAGAGAGGGAGAAGGCAAGGGAGAGTGAAGTAGAGAGGGACAGAAAGAGAAAGAGAGAGAGGGAGAAAAAATGATAGTGGGAGAGAGGTAGAAACAGAAAGAGGGGGGAGAGAGAGAAGTAGAGGGAGAGGAAGAGAGAGAAAGAGGTAGAAAGAGAGAGTGAAGTAGAAAGTGAGAAAGTGAAGTAGAGGGAGAGGGAGAGAGAGAGACAGATGGAGAGAGAGGGAAAGTGGCAGCGAGAGAATGAGAAGTAGAATCAGAGAGAGGGAGAAAGAGAAAAAGAGAGGGTGTGAGAGAAAGAAACAGCGAGAGTGGGAGAGAGAAATGAGAGAGGGAGAGAGAAGTAGAATTGGAGGGAGAGAAGTAGAAAGAGAGAGAGAGAAAGAAGAAAAGTGGGAGAGAGAGAAGAAAAAGAGAGAGAAAGGGAAAGAGGGAGAGAGAGAGAAAAAAAAGAAGAACAAAGAGAGAGAGAGATAGAGAAAGAAGAAGAACAAATAGAGAGAGAGATAGAGAGAGAAGTAGAAAGAGAGAGAGAAAGAGAGAGAGAGGGTGGGAGAAGGCCAGAGAGAGTAAAGTAGAGAGAGAAAGAAAGAGAGAGAAGAGGGAGGGAGACAGACAAAGAGAAGTAGGGGAGAGATGAAGTAGAAAGAGAGAGAGGGAGAGAGAGAGATGTAGAGAGAGATTGAAGTAGAGAGTGATTGAAGTAGAGAGAGATAAAAGTAGAGAGGGAGAGAGAAAAAGTAGAGAAAGGGATGCAGAAATAGAGAGAGAGGGAGAGAGAGAGAGAGTGAGGGCAAAGGCTAGGGAGCATGAAGTAGACAGAGAGAATGAGAAAGAGAGAGGGAAAGAGAGAGAGCGAGAGAGAGTGGGAGAGATAGAGAGAGAAGAGGAACAAAGAGAGAGAGAGACAGATAGAGAGAGAAGTTGAAAGAGAGATAGAAGTAGAGAGAGAAAGAGAGAGAGAGAGACAAAGAGAAGTAGAAACAAAGAGAGAGAGAAGTAAAGAGAGATAAAGTTGAAAGTGAGAGTGGGAGAGAGAGAGAGAGATATGTTGAGAGAGAAAGATAGAGAAGTACAGTATAAAGAGAGAGAAAGTGAGAGAGAAGTAGAAAGAGAGAAAGAGAGAGAAGATAGAGAGAGAGGGAGAGAAAGATAGAAAGGGAGGGAGAGATGTCGAAAGAGAAAGAGAGAGGGGAAAGTAGAGACAGTGGAAGAGAAAGAGAGCCAGAAAGAGAGAGAAGTAGAATGTTAGAGTGGGAAAAGTAGAGAGACAGGGAGAGAGAGAGAGAGGAAGAAGTAGAAAGGGAGGGAGGGAGAGAGTGAGAGAGAAAGGGTGGGAGAGAGAAGGAGAGAGAGAGAGAGATAGAGAGAAAGGGAGAGAGAAAGAAGTAGAAAGAGAGAGAGAGAGGTAAAGAGAGAAAGAGAAGTAGAAAGAGAGAGAGAAAGAAAAAAGATAGGGTGAGAGAGTAAGAGAAGAGATCGTGTCACACCCCAAATTTTGATCCAACCAGAATGGTGTGAGTGAACCTTCATTGAACCAACGGTTCACACCAGGATCTGGAATAGACCGTGTCCTCTTATACAAACCATTGCACATAACCACAATCAGAATATAAATAATACAGCGGAAGTCTTTATATAAATGAACCGAGAATCTATTGATAAATTTAAATAAAATATCCAATTATTCAAATTCAAACATAAGATATAATATTCTTACATCCACTTAATCTAACCAAAAATAATTAAAATAAATAAAAATTCAATCAAAGGTACATGCAGAAAGGGCACTCGCATGAAGCATCATGCTCGTCCTCTCCTGCCTATACATCCAACACAGCAACACCACCATACGCTGGAACGTTCACATAATCGTCCACCGAGTAACCTGCATCAACATCTAAAACAATGTACGTACAAAGGGTGAGCTCAGAACATAGCTCAGTAAGACAATCAGACAGTTTCCCAATATTATGCATGAGTAACAATCATTTTTATGCTGTGGTCTGGTTTTAGTTTGTAATGTACTATTGAAAGGTTTGGTGGCCCCCGCACCTCTATACACGAGTGTGTGACCCCCATTGGCCCACATGCACCCATCATGGAATAGAGATAGAGCTAAGATACCCCCGTACCTCCCCTGATGCTCTACCCATACCAGTACCTAAGCCCGTACTGGCCAGGGCTCGCAAACTGGGCTCGCAACTAACCAATCCTATATGTCATCAATGTACGCTCTATCCCAGCACAGCCGTCTATGGCATAGAGATAGAGCTAAGGCATCCCCGTACCTCCCCTGATGCCCTATCCGCAACTAACCCACAAGGATAGAAACATAACGCAGGTAGACCCTATCCCAACATAACTCCCTACGGCATAGAGATAGAGCTAAAGCATCGTGGACAAGCCAGCATCGACGTCGGAGACCACAGTGCCACATAACCATGGCCAGGCCAGCATCAACATCGGAGACCACCGTACCACGACCTTCCCCTGATGCCCCACCCGTACGAAGCATGTTAATATAGAATACTACAAAAAGTGTCAGTGTGAGGAATGATCCTAGGCCCATGCCCCACTCCACACACCAACGAAAACAATCACATGCCTAATAATCACATCCTATCATGCATGAACAATAATAATAACGGAAAGTAAAGGATGGCATGTGAATATACACAAACATCACATCATATATATTCAGTGTTAATAACAAAGATTTACTGTCCATTAATTATTAGGTTTAGGTCAGATTCCCTTACCTGACGATCGTTTATTAGCTTGCTCCACGTCGCAAGATCCAAACGGAAAGTCACAAAGTCCTACAATATTATTAGGGTTTCATTAGAATATATTTCTTAGGGTTTCATGTTGGTCGGAAACCAACAAAGTCCAAAACCAGCCTTTCAGAGCTGACCGGTCGCAACATACCGGTTGCAACTCTGTCAGCAAACTAGCAACCGGTATGGTCGACCGGTATGTCTCCGGAAGACCATACACTTGGTTTTTCGACTGTCGTCGATCGATTTTCCTTGGATTTTCAGTGTTTCTCCTATCCATTCTAAGTCTAATCTTTGAGATAGAGTTATCCCCAACTCATTCAAGTCTTATTTCAATGAATATAATCTCGGAACTCAAATCTAGGGTTTGATGGCAAATTAGGGTTTTAAGGTCCAGTTTGGGTTTTAGATCAATACCTACTTCGCATGGTATTGGTCCACCCATACAATTATCCTAGAGTCATAGGGTAAAAAGAGTGGTTAAAACACTTACCGTTGACTGGCGTAAAGTGAGCGTCGTCGAACGGTAATGGCGGCACCTCCTTCTTCATCCTTGCTCCTTCTCCTTTCCAACCTCATTCTCTTCTCTAGGGTTTGTGAGAGATAATAGAAAGGATTTGAGGAGGTTTAAAGGTGTTTATATAGGCTAGAATTAGGGTTTAGTAACCCTATTAGGATTAAGAAGGTTCAAGATTCGGAATTGGGAAAGTGGGACCCACAGAGATCCAATTCCGGATCTTGGTAGTCTACTGTGCAGACCATACCGGTCGACAGGTACTAAGACCGGTACCATCGACCGGTCAACATGAAATAATGATTATTTGACCGTCTTTGATCCGATTGTGTACCTGTTTGTCATCCGCTTGTCCCGTCTGGCTCGGTGATGATCAGAAGACCTGCTACGACATAAAACCAAGGTTTAGACCGGGTTTACGGAGTGCGGGTCTTACAACTCCCCTACCCTTAAAAGAAATTTCGTCCCTGAAATTTACATGTAGGTCTCACAACTCCCCCACCCTTAAAAGAAATTTTGGCCTCGAAATTTGAACATACCTTGATCGTCGAAAATATTAGGATACTCCTTCCTCATTGCGCTCTCCTCTTCCCAAGTAATTTCTTCGACATTTTGGCTTCTCCAATGCACCTTCACATAATGGATATCCTTGGTTTGAAGTTGCTGTACCTTTCGGCTTGAGAGCATCATAGGCACCACTTCAAATGTTAAGTCTTCAGTCAAGTCTGGGGGGTTTGCTGTCAAGATGTGCGATGGATCTCTGACATACTTTTTCAATAATGATACATGGAACAAATCATGGACACTTGACATAGATGGTGGTAGAGCCAATTGATATGCTACATTACCCCATTTAGCCAATATCTCGTATGGTCCCACATACCTGGGGCATAGCTTTCCCTTCATACCAAACCGTTTCAAACCTCGCATCGGTGATATCTTCAAGAATACTTTGTCACCCACTGCAAACTCCAGATCTCGACGTCGATTATCCGCATAGTGCTTATGTCGAACTTGAGCTATCTTTACTCTCTCCTTGATTTGATCAATCACTCGACAAGTTTCTTCAACAAACTCCTATCCTACAATTCTTCTTTCTCCCACCTCCTTCCATAACAGAGGTGTACGACACTTCTTCCCATAGAGTGCTTCATATGGGGCCATCTGAATTGTATCCTGATAGCTATTGTTATAAGCAGACTCGATAAGTGATAGTTTCTCATCCCAAGCTCCCTTAAAGTCTAATGCACAAGCTCGGAGCATATCTTCTAAAATCTAAATAGTCCTTTCTGACTGCCCGTCTGTCTTAGGGTGGAAAGCTGTACTAAACTTCAACTTGGTTCCCATAGATTTCTGTAATCCTTCCCAGAACTTTGATGAAAAATGGGGATCTCTGTCAGATATTATACTCTCTGGGATGCCATGAAGTCTGACTATATTATCAACATACAACTTGGCCAGCTTCTCTATGGTATACTGAGGTCTGACCGCAATAAATCGAGCTGTCTTGGTGAGTCGATCGACTATAACCCAAACTGCATCCACTGACCTTAGTGTCAAAGGTAGGCCAGTGACGAAATCCATAGTGATACAATCCCACTTCCATGCAGGTTCTGGTAATGGCTGTAGTAAACCTGCGGGTCTCTGCCTTTCTGCTTTAACTTATTGACAATTTAGACATTGGAACACGAAACGAGCTATATCTGCTTTCATACCCCTCCACCAATATAGTCTTCTTAAATCATGGTACATTTTGGTACTTCCTAGATGTACCGAATATGGAGTGTAATGAGCTTCAGTCATAACTCGATCTCTGATATTGTAGTCTTCACTCTCAGGTATACATAACCGTCCACGATACCTGAGTACCTTGTCTGAATCCAAGGTAAAGTCAGGATTGCTTGTACCCTTCTCTAGGTCTTCTTGTACAGTCTTGAGATGTGGATCCTGTAGGATTGCTATTTTGACTTCATCAACTAGATCCGATGAGATCTTCAAAGCGGCGAACAACATGGTGAACTTATGAATTAAGCCTTGCTCAACTGGATCTTCTGCAGTCTCTATAATATATTCTTCATCAATTTCCATTGAACTTGAGGCTGCAGCACACAATGTAGCATTTGTACTTGGCCTGGCCTCAGGTTTTGATGCCCACTTTCTGCTTAAGGCGTCAGCCACAACATTTGCTTTACCCAGATGATACTGGATGTCACAATCATAATCTTTTAGTAACTCCAGCCATCTCCTCTGTCTCATATTCAGATCCTTCTGAGTGAAAAGATAAGTTAAACTCTTGTGATCTGACTTAATCTGAAACTTCTCACCGTACAAGTAGTGTCTCCAAGTCTTGATTGCATGTATAACCGCTGCTAACTCTAAATCATGCGTAGGACAGTTCTTCTCATGTTCTTTTAACGGTCTTGATGCGTAAGCAATCACCTGTTCTCCTTGCATCAATACACACCCGATACCCAACCCTGAAGCATCTGTATATAAAGTAAATGGTACACTTGGTTCTCCCCCTTCTTGGTCAATCTGGTGAGTGGAACAGAGATCCTGGAGTAATCTTCCACGAATCTTCTATAATAACCAGCCAACCCACGGAAACTACGAATCTCCACAATAGATTTTGGTGCTTCCCATCCTACTATAGCAACTATCTTACTTGGACCATCCTTGATACCGTCTTCAGATACTACATGGCCCAAGAAAGCCACTTTCTTCAGCCAAAACTCGCACTTCTTGAACTTAGCATAAAGCTTCTCTTGTCTTAGCCATTGTAGGGCTGCTCTTAAGTGTGTTGTATGAGCCTCCATGTCCTTTGAGTAGACAAATATGTCATCGATGAATACGATGACCGAAGTATCCAACATATCATGAAACACTCGGTTCATCAGTTCCATGAACGACGCTGGGGCGTTGGTCAACCCGAATGACATAACTAGAAATCATAATGCCCATACCTCATCCTAAAAGCAGTCTTCGGAATATCTCCGGCCTTGATCTTCAGTTGGTGATAGCCCAATCGGAGATCAATCTTCGAGAAAACCTTTGCACCCTACAACTGATCGAACAGATCATCGATTCTAGGCAAAGGATACCGATTCTTGATCGTCAACTTGTTCAGTTCACGATAGTCAATGCATAGTCTTACACTTCCGTTATTCTTCTTGACAAATAATACAGGTGCTCCCCAAGGTAAAATGCTAGGTCGTATGAAACCATTATCTAACAATTCTTGTAATTGGGTCTTCAACTCCTTTAACTCGGTAGGGGCCATCCTGTATGGTGCTTTAGACACCGGCGCCGAACCTGGAATAAGGTCTATCACAAACTCTGTAGCCCTGTCCGATGGTAGACCTGGGAGCTCCTCTGGAAATACATCTGGGAACTCTCGAACCACATCTATATCTTCCATCTTGTGTGACTCCGCCGTGATGTTGACTACAGATACTAGATACCCCACTCCACCCTTCTCCAAGCATCTCTTAGCTTTTAGGGCGGAGAGGATCAGTTTCCGCTTCCTAGGTAACTTGATCCCAGTGAAGCTATACTCCTTTCCCTTTTTGTCTGTAAGCACAAGCTTCCTTTCACCACATAATAGGATAGCTGAATGATGGCCTAGCCAATCCATTCCCAAGATGACATCAAAGTCTACCATCTCGAGTAGTACCAGACTTGCTTCTAAGTCTCGGCCCTCAATACAAACTGTACATGGTCCATAATATTCAGTCAAATCCACTTCGACTCCTAGCGGAGAGTAAACTATCAAGCTTGGGTTCAAGTGCTTGATTGGTAACCCCATTCGCTTTCCAAAGGAAATAGAAACAAAGGAGTGTGTGGCTCCAGAGTCAAAGTACTCTGGCAGGTATACCAGCTACATTTATAATTCTTGAAATTTTTATTATCCCTTAGTTCTACATGCGCATACACACAATGAAAATAGTAAGCCAAATAGTAAGGGATAGAGTCGTACCAGTGACCACATCGGGTGATGCGGCTGCCTCTTCGGTAGTGACCTCATATACCTTTCCTTGCTGGGGAGGTTGCTTCCTAGGTAGAGTGCAGGTCTTTGCAATATGACACACTTGCTGACACTTGAAATATTTAATGTTCGGGTTGTGTCCAGCGAACTGTGGCACAGGTGGTGCCGTATTGTTCCTTGCAGGCACTGTAGCGGTCTGAGCCCTGTATGGGCGGAAAGGTCCATTGTTACCGCCACCCGAACTCTCAATAGCGGGTCTCTTCACTCCTCTATTCTGTGGAAAGAAGCTGTCCCTCTGACTGGATTCTATCACTCTCGCAACCTGAACAGCCTCATTGTAAAATTTCTTGTCCAGACCCAATATACGCTCTCTGATGCCTCTATGCAGTCCCATGGTGAACCTACGTGTCTTGGTCTCTTCCTCTTGCATACTTGCTGGTGCGAAGAAAAATAACTCCTCGTACCTCTGCTGGTAAGCATCCACAGTCGACTGAGACTGCTGTAGATTAAGGAACTCCCTCTCCATCTGATCCCTGAAACTCTTCGGAAAATATTTATCGAAGAAGGCAACCTTGAACGCTTCCCAATCCACCTGTGTATGCTTCGTCTCCAGATATGCCCGTGTAGAATTCCACCAAGCATTCACATCTTCCTTCAGCATATGAGTGGCAAACAGGACCTTTTCATCCTCTGTACAAGTCATCAGTCGGAAATTCTTCTCCATTTCTGCAACCCACTGTGCTGGCCACAATGGTTTCCCTGTCTTACCTGTGAATGAAAAAGGCTTCAACTTTAGGAATCTATCCACCGCTCGACTCAGATCGTGCTGTCCCTGTGTATTCATTCCGTACCATGGTGGTGGATACGGGTAGGCTCCCTGATAAGCAAAAGACGACGGAAACTGGTGCGGTGGTGGTACATTCTAGGCTTGGCCCATCGGCCCTATACTACCATGCATTGGCTTTGTACTATTATTCCCTCCAGACTCAGGCGTACCTTCAGTGGGAACAGAACCCGGTGGCCTGAACATCTTCAATATCTCGCTCAGGAATTCTTTCTGCTGAGCTTGCATTTGATAGACCAGGTTTGTAACAATGGTCTCAGAATTCCTGTGAGGTGGGCCAGGCAAATTTGTCGGTACCCGTGGAACCTGTTCTTCCTCAACTTCCAGGCTTGGCTCTCTAACATGGCCTGGTTCAACCTGCTTTTCTTCCTCGAGGCGCATCCTAGCCTGGTGACGCTTCCGACCCCTACGACCGTTTCCGCCCACCATCTCAGACTATTCTGTTTGGATCTGAGAAGAAGACATAACACATGTGAATGAAGCAATAGTGGTGTTAGTCCTGAACAATATACGGTGAAACAGTCGGAAAATATAAGTTTCAAATTTTTTTTTTTTTTACAAATTTTTATACAAAAAAAAAACTTTTCTGGCTTTACTGGTGCTGACCGGTCGATACATACCGGTCGACACTCTGTAGAACACTGTGCGACCGGTATAGTCGACCGGTCAGAATGAAAATTCTGACCGAGACATAGCGGTCGCAGCCCTGTAGGGGTACCGGTCGACCGATATAGTCGACCGGTATGCCCAAAAAGGGCTTTAAAATCGCGAAAAGTGAGATTTTTCTCACTTTTGTTTCCTTCCTCTCCTACGGTGGCGATTCTCCTTTGGATTCTGAGTTGCTACAGCCCGACCGGTGACCTTAGAAGCCAATTTCTTCCGTTCAAGCCTTAGAACATCGTCTCCAGGTAGGTCTCTTCCCTCTCTAACAAGTTCTTATAAATTTTTCATATTGTCTTTATTTAGAATTCTAGATTTTTCTTTGATTGAGAGATTCCAACCTTAGGAACTCTTTTCCTTCGACTTAGAAAGGGTTTAGAGACCACTAAGAGCAAAATCTCTCAACCAATTTGAGGTTCCACCGAACGGTCTTTGGAAAAATCGAATTTTTAAAATTTTTGACCTAGGTTTTCAAAAATTTTGAAATTTCTTGGTTTTTCTTAAATTCTTGAAATTGCTTATTGTAATTGCCTGTGTTTGATTTGTTGAAGAGTGTGGGTGTTACGTAAGTCCTCCTCCCCAAGTTTTTGGGTTAGTTTGAGGCTTTTTCCCAAATTACAGTCGTTATTCTACCGAAATTTCGACAAAATCTAACATTTTTCTTCTTATTTTCTTTTTGTTTTGCAGTTTACATGGCTCCACAACGTGCTCTTGGCAAACGTCCTCATGGCTCGAGCGTGCGCGCTCCTCAGCCACCAGCTCCACAACTCGACGAGCATTGGTTTTGTTCCTTGGAGGCATAAGCTCGTTTCCCCTGGTTTGATAGCAAAAACATCGAATCTGGGCGGCGAGTTAACTTGGATCAGTTGGACAGGTTCGATGTGCGAGCAGCTTTTGACGCGCTTGGGTGGGTGCCTGTAATCTCCTACACAGATACCACTTGTCCCAACCTGGTTAAGCATTTCTATGCTAACCTGGAGCTGCATGGGAACATTGACGATCCCAATCAGAGTAGAGAATTACGCATCTCCAGCTACGTCAAGGGCGTCCACATCTCCTTTGACACTCACCGGTTGGCTGACCTGCTGGGGGTACCCAATGATGGAGACTTGGTATACTGCCCTCCAAAGGTGAAGGGCTATCTGAGCGAAGATTTACGCCGAGAGATAGTGGAGCAGATCCTAAATCCTGGGGCTCCTATAAAGGCTGCTAGTCTAAAGACCCTGGCTCGAGTTTATAGCCGCATCATTCAGCACAACATTGTGCCCCAGAGCGGCCATTACAGTGAGTTATCTCAGCTCACTCAGTACATCACCTACTGCGTCTGCACCGGGGAGTGGGTCTCTCTCCCTTACCTCATCATCCGGACCTTGCATCAGGCGACCCTGGCCGATCAGGCCAGTAACCTTCCATACGGTCGTCTCATCACATTCCTTCTACGTCACCTAGGTGTGAGCATGAGAGGCGAGGTGACTGTTGAGGACACCATGACATCCGACATCGACTGGGATGCCATTCTGAGGATGCAGATGGACAATCTACCCGTTAGCTACGACGAGTTGGAGGCTCACCCTCGCCCACTTAGGAGGGTAGCAGCCACAGCAGCAGCAGCAGCACCGGCCAATGCGGCCTATGCGACAGAGGCCGAGCGTGATGATGACGAGGATAGGGCAGAGGGTGTACCAGCACCAGCTCCACAGCCTACACCTGCAGCACCACCATCTACATCTACAGCTGGACCATCTCATCCCCCTCCAGACCCGGTGTTGAGCATGTTTATTGAGATCAGGGACACCCAGAGGGTCATCCTCGAGTCTTAGCGAGAGATGGGTCAAGAGTTGGGACGTCTGGCTCGTAGCTTACGGGTGACACAGGACCAGGTACACTGGCTTAGGGTCGCTTACGAGAGAGATTATGACATAGCGGACCCTATTCCTCTTAGGTCCCCTACCCCATGATTGTCCCTTTTATTTTTTTTCTCCCCTATGACTGTTTATATAACAGGGTAATTGTCTGGTTTGTGGACTGTACCCTGTAGCAATATTTTATCTTATACTTCCTTTTTCCTGTTTAAATTAAAGTTTTTATGGTTTTTCCTAACTAGTGCATGGGCATCATTAAAATTCCATATTTAATACAGTATTTTATGCTCTTTCTTAATTAGTCTCAGGTATCAAACAATGCTTAGGGTGTGTCTCTATTAAAATTTTTAAATTTTTCCTAACTTAGTTCATCGACTTAGTTAAGTGCAATATGGTCTGTGGACAGAGCCCGAGGGCTCTGATACCAAGTTGTCACACCCCAAATTCTGATCCAACCAGAATGGTGTGAGTGAACCGTCATTGAACCAATGGTTCACACCAGGATCTCGAATAGACCGTGTCCTCTCATACAAACCATTGCACATAACCACAATCAGAATATAAATAATACAACGAAAGTCTTTATATAAATGAACCGAGAATCTATGGATAAATTTAAATAAATTATCCAATTATTCAAATTCAAACATGTAATATTCTTACATCCACTTAATCCAACCGAAAATAATTAAAATAAATAAAAATCCAATCAAAGGTACACGCAGAAAGGGCACTCGCATGAAGCGTCATGCTCGTCCTCTCCTGCCTGTACATCCAACGCAGCAACACCACCATACAACGGAGCGTTCACATAATCGTCCACCGAGTAACCTACATCAACATCTAAAACAATGTACGTACAAAGGGTGAGCTCACAACTTAGCTCAGTAAGACAATCAGAGAGTTTCACAATATTATGCATGAGTAACAATCATTTTTATGCTGTGGTCTGGTTTAAGTTTGCAATGTGCTATAGAAAGGTTTGGTGGCCCCCGCACCTCAATACACGAGCGTATGGCACCTCATGGATGACACCCCCATTGGCCCACATGCACCCATCATGGAATAGAGATAGAGCTAAGATACCCCCATACCTCCCCTGATGCGCTATCCATACCAGTACCTAAGCCCCTACTATCCAGGGTTCGGAAACTGGGCTCGCAACTAACCAATCCTATATGTAATCAATGTACGCTCTATCCCAGCACAGCCGTCTACGGCATAGAGATAGAGCTAAGGCATCCCCGTACCTCCCCTGATGCCCTATCCCCAACTAACCCACTAGGATAGAAAGATAACGTAGGTAAACCCTATCCCAACATAACTCCCTACGGCATAGAGATAGAGCTAAACCGTCGTGGACAAGCCAACGTCGACCTCGGAGACCACAGTGCCACATAACCATGGCCAGGCCAGCATCAACATCGGAGACCACCGTACCACGATCTTCCCCTGATGCCCCACCCGTACCAAGCATGTTAAGATAGAATACTACAAAGAGTGTCTGTGTGAGGAATGATCCCAAGCCCATGCCCCACTCCACACACCAACGAAAACAATTACATGCCTAACAATCACATCCTATCATGCATGAATAATAATAATAATGGAAAGTAAAGGATGGCATGTGAATATGCACAAACATCACATCATATATATTCAATGTTAATAACAAAGATTTATTGTCCATTAATTATTATGTTTACGTCTGATTCCCTTACCTGACGCTCGTTTGTTAGCTTGCTCCACGTCGCAAGATCCAAACGAAAAGTCACAAAGTCTTACAATATTATTAGGGTTTCATTAGAATATATTTCTTAGGGTTTCATGTCGGTCGAAAACAAACAAAGTCCAAAACCATCGTTTCAGAGCTGACCGGTCGCAACATACCGGTTGTAGCTCTGTGAGCAAACTAGCAACCGGTATGGTCGACCGGTATGTCTCAGGAAGACCATACACTTGGTTTTTCGACTGCCGTCCATCGATTTTCCTTGGATTTTCAGGGTTTCTCTTATCCATTCTAAGTCTAATCTTTGAGTTAGAGTTATCCCCAACTCATTCAAGTCTTATTTCGATGAATATCATCTCGGAACTCAAATCTAGGGTTTGACGGCAAATTAGGGTTTTAAGGTCCAGTTAGGGTTTTAGATCAATACCTACTTCGCATGGTATTGGTCCACCCATACAATTATGCTAGAGTCATAGGGTAAAAAGAGTGGTTAAAACACTTACCGTTGACTGGCGTAAAGTGAGCGTCATCGAACGGTAATGGCGGCACCTCCTTCTTCTTCCTAGCTCCTTCTCCTTTCCAACCTCCTTCTCTTCTCTAGGGTTTGTGAGAGATAATGGAAAGGATTTGAGGAGGTTTAAAGGTGTTTATATAGGCTAGAATTAGGGTTTAGTAACCCTATTAGGATTAGGAAGGTTCAGGATTCAAAATTGGGAAAGTGGGACCCGTAGAGATCCAATTCCAGATCTTGGTAGTCTGCTGCGCAGACCATACCGGTTGACCGGTCAACATAAAATAATGATTATTTGACTGTCTTTGATCCTATTTCGTACTTGTTTGTCATCCGCTCATCCCTTCTGGCTCGGTGATGATCGGAAGACCTGCTACGACATAAAACCAAGGTTTAGACCGGATTTACGGAGTGCGGGTCTTACATCGAGGGAGCGAGGAAGTAATAGCGAGAGAGTAGAAAGAGAGAGAAAGGGAAAGATGTAGAGAGAGAAAAGTATAATGAGAGAGAAAGAGAAACAGAGGGAGAGAGGGAGAAAGAAGAACAACAAAGAGAGTGAGAGAGGGATAGAGAGAAAGTAAGAGAGAGAGAGAGAGAGAGAGAGAGAAAAAGAGTTAAGTAGTGAGAGAGATCGAAGTAGAAAAAGAGAGGGTGAGAGAGAGAGAGAGAGAAAGAGTAAGAGGAAAAAGTGGAGGGAGAGAAATAAAATGATAGAGGTGAGAGAGAAAGAGAGAGAGGGAGGGAAAGGGAAGAAAGAGAGAGAGGGAAGTAAAACGAGAGAGAGAAAAAAATTAAAGCAAGAGTGAGAGAGAGTGAATGAGAGAAAGACATAGAAAGAGTGAGAGAAGTAGAAAGAGAGAGAGATGTAGAGAGAGAGAAAAGTAGAGAGAGGGAGAAGAGAGAGAGAGAAAAGATAGAAAGTGAGAGAGAGAGAGAGGGAGATGAGAAAGAGAGAGTGAAAGAAGGAATGTGGGAGAGAGAGGTTGAAAGAGAAAAAGGATGTGAGAGGGAGAAGTAGAGTGAGAGGAAAGAGAGAGAGAGAGAGAGAGAGAGGTAGGAAGAGTGAGTGAAGTAGAAAGGGAGAAAGTGAAGTAGAGGGAGAGAGAGAGAAAAAGAGAGAAGTAGAAAGAGAGAGAGAGAGAGAGAGAGAGAGAGAGAAATAGAGAGGGAGAGGGAGAGAGAGAGAACGAAAAAAGTTGAAAGAGAAAGTGGGATAGAGAGAGAAAAAGGGAGGGAGAGAGAGTGGGAGAGAGTATGAAGGAATGAGAGAGAGGGAGAGAGAGAGAGAGGGAGAGAGTGGGAGAGAGAGAGAGAAAGAGAAAGAAGTAACAAGAGAAAGAGAAGTAGAAAGATAGAAAGAAAAAGAGAGGGAGAGAGAGTGAAAGGAGAGAGAGAGGGAGTAGAGAGAGAGAAAAAAGTGGAAAGAGGGAGAAGGAGAAAGAGAGGGAGAGGGAGAGAAAGAAGAAGAATAAAGAGAGAGAGGGAGGGATAGAGAGGGAAAGAAAGAGAGAGAGAGTTATGTAGCGAGAGAGATCGAAGTAGAAAGAGAGAGAAAGAATGAGAGAAGAAAATGTAGAGGGATAGATATGAAATGAGAGAGGTGAGAGAGAAAGAGAGAGAGAGAGAAGAAGAGAGAGAGAGAGAGAGGGAAGAGAGAGAAGTAAAAAGAGAGAGAAGTGAAAAGAGAGAGAGAGAAGAATAAAGCGAGAGAGAGAGAGTGATAGAGAACAACGTTTAAAGGGAGAGAAAAGTAGAAAGAGAGAGAGAAGTAGTGAGAGGGAGGAGAGAGAGAGAGAGAGAGAGAGAGAAAGAAAGTGAGAGAGAGGTAGAAAGAGAGAGAGAAAGGGAGATGAGAGAGGGAGAGAAAGAAAGAAAGTGAGGGTGAGGTAGAAAGAAAAAGAGGGGAGAGGGAGAAAAGTACAGAGAGAGGGAGAGAGAGAGATAGGTAGAATGGGGGAGTGAAGTAGAAAGGGAGAACTGATGTAGAGGGAGAGATAAAGAGAGAGATAGACAGAGAGAGACAGATAGAGAGAGGGAGAGAGTGAGAGGGAGAGGAAAAGTGGCAGGGAGAGATTGAGAAGTAGAAACAGAGAGAGGGAGAAAGAGAAAAAGAGAGGGAGTGAGGCGGAGAAAGAGCGAGAGAGGGAGAGAGAGAAGAGATAGGGAGAGAGAAGTAAAAAGGGAGAGAGAGAAATGAAAAGAGGGAGAGAGAGGGAAGTAGATTGAAATAGAGAAAAGTAAAAAGAGAGAGAATGAGAAAGTGGGAGAGAGAGTGAGAGAAAAAAGAAGAACAATGAGAGAGAGAGAGAGATTGAGAGAGAAGTTGAAAGAGAGAGAGAGAGAGGCGGGGAGGGAGAAGGTTTGAGAGGGTGAAGTAGAGAGAGAAAGAAAGAGTGAGAAGAGGGTGGGAGACAGACATAGAGAAGTAGGAGAGATAAAAAAAGAGAGAGGGAGAGAGAGCAGTAGAGAGAGAGAGAGGGAGAGAGAAAAGTAAAGAGAAAATTAAGTTGAAATAGAGAGAGGGAGAGAAGAGAAGAGGGAGAGAGAGAGAGAGGGAGGGAGAAGGCTAGGGAGAGTGAAGTAGAGAGGGAGAGAAAGAGAAAGAGAGAAAGGGAGAGTGACAGTGGGAGAGAGGTAAAAACAGGAAAAGGGGGAGAGAGAGAAGTAGAGGAGAGGAAGAGAGAGAAAGAGGTAGAAAGAGAGAGTGAAGTAGAAAGCGAGAATGTAAAGTAGACGGAGAGGGAGAGAGAGACAGATGGAGAGAGAGGGAGAGAGAGGGAGAGGGAAAGTTGCAACGAGAGAACGAGAAGTAGAATCAGAGAGAGGGAAAAAGATAAAAAGAGAAGGTGTGAGAGAGAGAAAGAGCGAGAGTGGGAGAGAGAGAAGAGAGAGGGAGATAGAAGTAGAAAGGGAGAGAGAGAAGTAGAAAGAGAGAGAGAGAGAAGTAAAGTGGGAGAGATAAAAGTAAAAAGAGAGGGCAAGAGAAAGAGGGATAGAGAGAGAAAGATAGAGAGAAAAATTAACAAAGGGAGAGAGAGATAGAGAAAGTAGAAAAACAAAGAGAGAGAGAGAGAGGGTAGGGGAAGGCCAGAGAGAGTGAAGTAGAGAGGGAAAGAAAGAGAGAGAAGAGGGAGGGAGATAGAGAAAGAGAAGTTGGAGAGAGATGAAGTAGAAAGAGAGAGAGGGAGAGAGAGAGAAGTAGAGAGAGATCGAAGTAGAGAGAGATAAAAGTAGAGAGGGAGAGAGAAAAGTAGAGAGAGGGATGCAGAAATAGAGAGAGGGATAGAGAGAGTGAGGGAAAAGGCTAGGGAGTGTGAGAAAGAGAAAGAGAGAGGAAGAGAGAGAGAGAGGGCGAGAGAGAGAGGGAGAGATTGAAAGAGAAGAGGAACAAAGGGAGGGAGACAGATAGAGAGAGAAGTCGAAAGAGAGAGAGATAAGCGGAGAGAGAGAAGTAGTGAGAGAAAGAGAGAGAGAGAGAGAGAAAAGGGAGAGAGAGAGAGAGTGAGAAAAAGAGAAGTAGAAACAAAGAGAGATCAAAGTCGAATGCGAGAGTGGGAGAGAGAGAGAGTGAGACGAAGAGAGATGTTGTGAGAGAAAGAGAGAGAGAAATGTATAAAGAGATAAAGTGAGAGAGATGTATAAAGAGAGAGAGAAAGAGAAAGAAAGAGAGAGAAAGAGAGAGAAAGATTGAGACAAAATGAGAGAGAGAGAGAAAGAAGTAGAAAGGCAGACAGAAAAAGAGAGAGAGAGAGAGAGCTAAAAAGAGAAGGAGAGAGAGAGATAGAGAAAGAGAGGGAGATTGAGAGGGGGAGAGAGAGAGAGAAGTAGCAAGAGGGACAGTGGGAGAGAGAGAGAACTTAAAAGAGAGAGAGGGAAGTAATGAGAGTGAGAGAGGGAGGGAGAGAGAGAGAAATGGAAAGAGAAAGAGAGAGAGTGAGAGAGAGAGGTTGAGAGAGAGAGAGCGATAGAGAGATGTAGAAAGTGAGAAAGAGAAAGAAATTAGAGAGGGAGAGTCGTAGAGTGTGAAAGAAATAGTGATAAGTGAGAGAGAAAGAGAAGTCAAGAGTGAGCGATTAAAAGCTAGAGAGAGAGAGGGAGAAGGAGAGAACTAGAAAGAGAGATGGAGATAAGTAGATAGAGAGAGGGAGAGAGATAAGTTAATAGAGAGAGAGGGAGAGGGAGAGAGAGAGAGAGAAAAGTATAAAGAGAGAGGGAGTGAGGGAGAAAGACGTAGAAGGATAGAGAGAGGTAGAAAGAGAGAGGGGAAGAGTGAAGTAAAATGAGAGATCGAGGGAGGGAGAGAGAGAGTAGTGGAAGAGAGAGAAAGAGAGAGAGAGAGGGAGAGAGTGGGAGAGAGGTAGGGAGAGATGTAGAAAGAGAGATAGAGAAAAGTAGAGTGAGAGGAAGAGAGAGGTAGAAAGAGAGAGAAGCAGAAAGATAGAGAGGGAGAAGTTGAGAGAGAGAAAGCAAGAAGTAGAAAGAGAGAGAGGGAGAGAGTGAGAGAGAAAGGGAGGGAGAGAGAGGGAAAGAGAGAGGGAATGAGAGAGAGAGATAGAAGGAGAGAGAGAGAAGTAGAAAGTGAGAGAGAGAGAGAGAGAGGTAAAGAGAGAGAAGTAGAAAGAGAGAAAGAGAAAGAGAGAGGGTGAGAGAGTGAGAGAAGAGAGAGTAGAAAGAGATAGAGAGGGAAAGAAGTAGAGAGAGAGAAAAATAGAAAGAGAGAGAAAGAGAAAGAGAGGGATGTAGAGAAGAAGAAGTACAAAGAGAGAGAGAGAGAGAGGGATAGAGAGAGAATAAAAGAGAGAGGGATAGAGGGAGTTAAGTTGTGAGAGAGATCGAAGTATAAAGAGAGAGTGAGAGAGAATGAGTGAGAGAGGAAAAAGTGGAGGGAGAAAAATGAAATGGGAGAGGTGAGAGAGAAAGTGTGAGAGAGAGAGAGAGCGAGAAGTAGAGGGAGAAAAGTAGAAAGAGAGAGAGAGTGATAGAGAAAAGTAGAAAGTGAGAAAGAGGGAGAGAGTGTGTGAGAGAGAGATAGAGAGAGAAAGAGAGAAAAGTACAAAAAGAGAGGGAGTGAGAGAGAAAGACATGGAAATGGAGAGAGGTAGCAAGAGAGAGTGGGAGGGAGAGAAGTAAAATGAGAGATCGAGAAAGGGAGAGAGAAGTGGAAAGAAAGAGAGGGAGAGAGAGAAGACAGAGAGAGAGTGGGAAAGAGAGGGGAAGAGAGAGATGTAAAAAGAGAATGAGAGAGGGAAAAGTAGGGAGAGAGGATTAGAGAGAGTAGAAAGAGAGAGAAGTAGAAAGATTGAGATGGAGAAGTGGAGAGACAGGGAGAGAGGGGGAGAGAGAAAGAAGTAAGTAGAAAGGGAGAGCGGGAGAGGGAGAGAAAGGGATGGAGAGAGAGGGAATGAGAGAGAGAGATTGAGAGAGAGGGAAAGAGTGAGAGAAGTAGAATGAGAGAGAGAGAGAAAGGGAGAGAGAGAGGTAGAAAGAGGGGGTAAAGAGAGAAAGAAAAGTAGAAAGAGAGAGGGAAAGAAAAAGAGAGAGGGTGAGAGAGTGAGAGAAGAGAGAGAGGGAGCGAGGAAGTAATAGGGAGAGAGAGTAGAAAGAGAGATAGAGAAGGAGAAAGCGAGAGAGAGAGAGATTGAGAGAGGGAGAGAAAGAAGTACAAAGGCAGAGAGAAAAAGAAAGAGAGAGAGAGAGAGGTAGAAAGAGAAAGAGAAAGAGAGAGAAAGAGAGAAATTGAGAGGGGAAGAGAGAGAAGTAGCAAGAGGGAGAGAGGGAGAGAGAGAGAGAGAGAGAACTTGAGAGAGAGAAAGAGGGAAGTAATGAGAGTGAGTAAGGGAGGGAGAGAGGGAGAAGTGGAATGAGAAAGAGAGAGAGTGAGAGAGAGAGATGGAGAAGAGAGTGAGAGATAGAGAGAGAGAAGTAGAAAGAGAGAGAGAGAGAAAGAAAGAAGAAGAAAGTGAGTTAGGGAGAAAGAAATTAGAGAGGGCTCATGTAGAGAGTGAAAGAAATAGAGAGAAAGAGAAGTAGAGAGTGAGAGATTAGAGAGAGAGAGAGGGAGGGAGTGAGAGAGAACTAGAGAAAGCGAGAGAGAGATAAGTAGAGAGAGAGAGGGAGGGAGAAGTTAAAAGAGAGAGAGAGAGTGAGAGAAAAGTATAAAGGGAGAGGGAGTGAGGGAGAAAGTCATAGAAAGAGAGAGAGAGCAAGAAAGAGAGAGAGGGAGAGAGGGAAGTAAAAAGAGAGATCAAGAGAGGGAGAGAGAGAGAAGTAGAGAGAGAGAAAGAGAGAGAGTGAGAGAGAGAAAGATAGAGAGAGAGTGAGAGAGGGTGAGAAAGAAGTAGAAAGGCAAAAAGAAAAAGAAAGAGATAGTGAGAGAGTGGTAGAAAGAGAAAGAGAGAGAGAAAGAGAGAGAGATTGAAAGGGGGAGAGGGAGAGAAGTAGCAAGAGGGAGAGAGGGAGAGTGAGAGAGAGAGAACTTGAAAGAGAGAGAGAGGGAAGTAATCAGAGTGAGAGTAGGAGGGGAGACAGAGAAGTGGGATAGAGAAAAAGGGGAGAGAGAGAGAGAGAGAAAGAGAGAGAGAGGAAGAGAGAGAGAGAATTAGAAAGATAGAGAGGGAAAAGTAGAGGAAGAGGGAGAGAGAGAGAAAGAAGGAGAGGGAGAGAGGAGAGAGAAAGGGGGGATAGAGAGAGGGAGAGGGAATAAGAGAGAGAGTGAGCGAGATTGAAAGAGAGGGAGGGAGAGAGAAGTAGAAAGGGAAATAGAGAGAGAGAGGTAAAGAGAGAAAGAGAAGTAGAAAGAGAGAGAGAGAAAAAAAGGGGGAGGGAGAGAGACTGAGAGAAGAGAGAGAGGGTGCGAGGAAGTAATAAAGGGAGAGAGTAGAAAGAGAGAGAGAGAGAGGGAAAGAAGTAGAGAGAGAAAAGTTGAAAGAGAGAGAAAGAGAAAGGGAGGGAGCGAGAGAAATAAGAAGAACAAAGAGAGAGAGAAGGGGGATAGAGAGAGAGAAAGAAAGAGAGAGAGAGAGTTAAGTAGTGAGAGATCAATCAAAGTAGAAAGAGAGAGGGAGACAGAGAGAAACAGTGAGAGAGGAAAAAGTGGAGGGAGAGAAATGAAAGTGAGAGAGGTGAGAGAGAAAGAGAGAGAGAGGGAGAAAAGAAAGGGAAAGAGAGAAGTAAAAAGAGAGAGAGAGAGAGAAGAATAAATTGAGTGAGGGAGAGAAAGATGTATAAAATGAGAGAGAAGTAGAAAGAGAGAGAGAGAAGTAGAGAGAAGGAGAAGAAAGAGAGAGAAAGAAAGAAAGTGAGAGAGAGCAAGAAAAAGAGAGAGAAAGAGAGAGTGATAGAAAGAAAGTGGGAGAGCGAGGTTGAACGAGAAAGAGGGGGAGAGAGAGAAGTAGAGAGAGAGGATGAGAGAGAGAAAGGTAGAAAGAGAGAGTGTAGTAGAAACTGAGAAACTAAGGTAGAGGGAGAGAGAGAGAGACAGATGGGGAGAGAGGGAGAGAGAGAGAGGGAAAGTGGCAGGGAGTGAATGAGAAGTAGAAACAGAGAGAGGGAGAAAGAGAAAATGAGAGGGAGTGAGAGAGAGAAAGAGCGAGAGGGGGAAAGAGAAAAGTGAGAGGGAGAGAAAAGCAGAAAGGGCCCCGAGAGAAGTAGAAAGAGAGAGAGAGAGATAGAAGTAGAGTGAGAGAGAGAAAAGTAAAAAAGAGAGAAAGAAAAAGTGGGACAGAGAGAGAAAAAGAGAGAGAGAGTGAGGGAGAGAGAGTGAGACCGAGAGAGAGAGTGAAGTAGAGAGAGAAAGAAAGAGAGAGAAGAGGGAGGGAGACAGACAAAGAGAAGTAGAAGGAGGGAGATGAAGTAGAAAGAGAGAGAGAGGGAGACTGAGAGAAGTAGAGAGAGATCGAAGTAGAGGGAGAGAGGGAGAGAGAAAAGTAGAGAGAGATGTAGAAACGGACGGAGGGAGAGAAGAGGGAGAGAGAGAGAAAGAGAGGGAGGGAGAAGGCTAGGCAGAGTGATGTAGTGAGAGAGAGAAAGAGAGAGTGAGAGAGGGAGAGAGAGAGAAGAGGAACAAAGAGAGTGAGAGAGAGATAGAGGGAGAAGTTGAAAGAGAGAGAGAGATAAGTGGAGAGATGTAGAGAGAGAAAGAGGGAGAGAAAAGGGAGAGAGAGAGTGAGACAAAGAGAAGTAGAAACAAAGAGAGAGAAAAGTAAAGACAAAGATCAAAGTTGAAAGCGAGAGTGGGAGAGAGAGAGAGTGAGAGAGAGAGAGAGAGAGAGAGAGAGAGATGTTGAGAGAGAAAGAGAGAGAGAAAAGTTTAAAGAGAGAGAAAGTGACTGAGAGGAATGAAGAGAGAGAGAGAGAGAGAGAGAGAGAGAGAGAGAGAGAGTGAGAGAGAGAGAGAGAAAAAGAAAGAGACAGAGAGAGAGGTAGAAAGAGAACGAGAGAGAGAGAGAAAAAGAGAGGGAGATTAAGAGGGGGAGTGAGAGAGAGATGTAGCAAGAGGGAGAGAGGGGGAGAGAGAGAACTTAAAAGAGGGAGGGAAGTAATGAGAGTGAGAGAGAGAGGGAGAGAGAGAGAAGTTGAAAGAGAAAGAGAGGGAGCGAGAGAGAGATATAGAGAGAGAGAGAAGTAGAAAGAGAGAGAGAGATATAGAGAGAAGTAGAAAGTGAGAAAAAGAGAAAGAGAGTTAAGTAGTGAGAGAGATCGAAGTGGAAAGAGAAAGAGAGAGAGAGAGATAGAGTGAGAGAGGAAAAAGTGGAGGGAGAGAAATGAAATGAGAGAGGTGGGAGAGAAAGAGAGAGAGAGAGGGAGAGAGGGAGAGAAGAAAGAGAGATAGGGAAAGAGAGAAGTGAAAAGAGGGAGAGAAGAATAATGCGAGAGAGGGAGAGAAAGACGTAGAAGATACTTGGATGTAATAGAAATCCCAAAAAATGAAATTCCTTTGAAAACATATCACATCGTTTTTATTTTTTTGTTCCCTGTGATACTCTATCCCAACTATATGTATCTATATTTGTCGATATTATGAAAGAGATATGATATCATCTATGAAAGAAATAGATAGATAATGAATAGGAATAGAAAGAGCTATCCATTTTAAACAATACATGTCTTTCACATCCAACTATAACAATCTTCCTTATTTTTGAATGGCAGTTCCAAAAAAGCGTACTTCTATGTCAAAAAAGCATATTCGTAAAAATATTTGGAAAAAAAAGGGATATTGGGCAGCAGTAAAAGCTTTTTCGTTAGCTAAAATCTCTTTCTACCGGAAATTCAAAAAGTTTTTTTGGGAGAGAGAAGAGAGAGAGAGAGAAAGAAAGAAAGTGAGAGAGAGGTAAAAAGAGAGAGAGAGAGAGGGAGATGAGAGAGAGAGAGAGAAAGAATGAAAGTGAGAGGGAGGTAGAAAGAGAAAGAGAGGGAGAAAGAGAAAAGTAGAGAGAGAGGAAGAGAGAGAAAGAGAGTTAAAAAGAGAGATTGATGTTGCAAGTGAGAAAGTGAAGTAGAGGGAGAGAGAGAGACAGACAAATAAAGAGAGAGGGAGTGAGGGAGAGAGGGAAAGTGGCATGGAGAGAATGAGACGAAGAAATAGGGAGAGGGGGAAAGAGAAAAAGAGAGGGAGTGAGAGAGAGAAAGAGCAAGAGAGGGAGAGAGAGAGAAGAGGGAGGGAGAGAGATGTAGAAAGGGAGAATGAGAAGTAGAAAGAAAGAGAGAGAGAGAAGTAGAGTGAGAGAGAGAGAAAAGTAAATAGAGAGAGAAAGAGAAAGTGGGAGAGAAAGTGGGAGAGAAAGAAAAAGAAGAAGAACAAAGAGAGAGGGAGTGATAGAGAGAGAAGTTGAAAGAGAGAGAGAGAGAGGGTGGGAGAAGGCCAGAGAGAGTGAAGTAGAGAGAGAAAGAAAGAGAGAGAAGAGGGAGGGAGACAAACAAAGAGAAGTTGTAGGAGGGAGATGAAGTTGAAAGAGAGAGGGAGAGAGAGAGAGATGTAGAGAGTGATTAAAGTAGAGAGAGAGAGGGAGAGAGAAAAGTATAGAGAGATTTAAAAATTGACGGAGGGAGAGAAGTGGGAGAGAGAGAGGGAGGGAGAAGGCCAGGGAGAGTGAAGTAGAGAGTGAAAGAGAAAGGGAGAGAAGAGAGAGAGAAAGAAGAGGAACAACGAGAGAGACAGATAGAAAGAGAACTCGAAAGAGAGAGAGAGATAAGCAGAGAGAGAAAAGTAGAGAGAGAAAGAGAGAGTGAGAAAATGGAGAGAGAGAGTGAGACAAAGAGAAGTAGAAACAAAGGGAGAGATCAAAGTTGAAAGCGAGAGTGGGAGAGAGAGAGAGAGAGAGAGAGAGAGAGAGAGAGGGAGAGAGAGAGAGAGAGATGTTGAGAGAGAAAGAGAGAGAAAAGTATAAAGAGATGGAAAGTGAGAGAGAAGTAGAATGTGAGAGAGAGAGAGAGAGAGAGAGAGAGAGAAAGAGAGGGGGCTTGAGAGGGGGTGAGAGTGAGAGAAGTAGCAAAAGGAAGAGAGGGAGAGATAGAGATAACTTTAAAGAGAGAGCGGGAAGTAATGAGAGTGGAGAGAGGGAGGGAGAGAGAGAAGTGGAAAGAGAAAGGGAGAGAGTGAGAGAGAGATAGAGTGAAAAGTAGAAAGAGAGAGAGAGAATGATAGAGAGAAGTAGAAAGTGAGAAAGAGAGAGAGAAATTAGAGTGGGAGAGTAATAGAGAGTGAAGGGAATAGAGAGAAAAGAGAGAGAGAGAACGAAAAGTAGAGATTGAGAGATTAAAAGAGAGAGGGACAGGGAGAGAGAGATAACTAGAAAGAGAGAGAGAAAGAAAGAGAGAGATAGTGAGGGAGGGATAGAGAAGTTAAAAGAGAAAGAGTGAGAGAGAGAGAAAGAGAGAGGGAGTGAGAGAGAAAGACGTAGGAAGAGAGAGAGTGGTAGAAAGAGTGAGGGAGAGAGAGAAGTTAAATGAGAGTTCGAGGGAGAGGGAGAGAGAGAAGTGGAAAGAGAGAGAGAGAGAGGGAGAGAGATAGAAGATAGAAAGAGAGGGAGAGAGATAGAGAGAGGGAGAGAAAAAATTAGAGGGAGAGAAATGAAATGAGAGACGTGAGAGAGAAAGAGAGAGAGGGAGATAGAAGAGAGAGTGAGAGATAGAGAGAGAGATAAAGAGAGAAGTAGAGAGAGAGAGAGAGAGTGAGTGATAGAGAGAAGTTGAAAGTGAGAATGAGAGTGAGAAATTAGAGAAGGAGTAGTAGAGAGTGAACGAAATAGAGAGAAGAAAGAGAGAGAGAAAGACAAGTAGGGATTGGGAGATTAAAAGAGAAAGGGAGAGAGTGGGAAAGAGAGAGAACTAGAAAGAGAGAGAGAGAGATGGGCAGATAGAGAGAGGGAGAGAGAAGAGTTAAAGGAGAGAGAGAGAGAGAGGAGGGGAGAGAACTAAAAAGGAGAGAGGATAAGTAGATAGAGAGGGAGAGAGAGGCAAATGGAGAGAGAGAGAAAAGTATAAAGAAAGAGGGGGTGAGAGAAAAAGATGTAGAAAGAGAGAGATAGGTAGAAAGAGAGGGAGATAGAGAGAAGTAGCAAGAGAGATCGAGAGAAAGAGTGAGAGAAGTGGAAAGAGAGAGAAAAAGTGGGAGAAAGAAGATAAAGAGGGAGAGGCAGAGAGAGAGTGAGGGAGAGAGAGAGATGTAGAAAGAGAAAGAGAGAGAGGTAGAAAGAGAGAGAATTAGAAGGAGAGAGAGGGAGAAGTAGTGAGAGAGAGGGAGAGAGAGGGGGAAAGAAAGAAGTAGAAAGGAAGAGAGGGAGAGAGTGAGAGGGAAAGGGAGGGAAAGAGAAAGGGAGAGAGAGAGAAGGAGAAAGAGAGAGAGAGATAGAGGCAAAGAGAGAGAGAAGTAGAAAGAGTGAGAGAAAGAAAAAGAGAGAGGGTGAGAGAGTGAGAGAAGAGAGAAAGGGAGCGAGGAAGTAACTGAGAGTGAGTTGAAAGAGAGAGAGAAAGAGAGAGAGAGAGAGAGAGAGAGAGAGAGAGAGAGAGAGAGAGAGAGAGAGAAATAAGTAGAAAGGCAGAGTGTGAAAGAAAGAGAGAGAGAGGAAGAGGTCGAAAGAGAAAGAGAAGAGAAAAAAAAAGAGAGATTGAGAGGTGGATAGAGCAAGAGGGAGAGAGGGAGAGGAGAGAACTTGAAAGAGAGAGAGAGGGAGAGGGAGAGGGAAGTAATGAGAGTGAGAGGGGGAGGGTGTGAGAGAGAAGTTGAAAGAGAAAGAAAGAGAGTGAGAGAGAGAGAGAAGAGAGAGAGAGAGATAGAGAGAGAAGTAGAAAGAAAGGGAGAGGGAGATAGAGAGAAGTGGAAAGAAATAGAGTGAGATAGAGAGAAAAGTAGAAAGAAAGAGAGAGAAGTAGAAAGAGAGAGAGAGAGAGATAGAGAGAAGTAGAAAGTGAGAAAAAGAGAAAGGGAGTTAAGTAGTGAGAGAGATCGAAGTAGAAAGAGAGAGTGAACGAGAGAAAGAGTTAGACAGGAAAAAGTGAAGGGAGAGAAATGAAATGAGAGAGGTGGGAGAGAAAGAGAGAGAGAGAGAGAGAGAGAGAGAGAGAGAAGAAAGACAGAGAGGGAAAGAGAGAAGTAAAAAGGGAGAGAGAAGAATAATGCGAGAGAGAGAGTGAAAGAGAAAGACGTAGAAAGAGAGAGAGAAGTAGAGAGAGGGAGAAGAGAGAGAGAGAAGGAAAGAAAGTGGGAGAGTAGAAAGAGAGAGAGAAAGGGAGATGAGAAAGAGAGAAAGAATGAAAGTGTAAGCGGGGTAGAAAGAGAAAGAGGGGAGGGGGAGAGAAGTAGAGAGAGGAAGAGAGAGAGATTTAAAAAGTGAGAGTGATGTAGAAAGCAAAAAAGTGAAGTAGCGGGAGAGAGGGAGAGAGAGACAGATAAAGAGAGAGGGAGTGAGAGAGAGAGGGAAAGTAGCAGGGAGAGAATGAGAAGTAGAAACAGGGAGAGGGAGAAAGAGAAAAAGAGAGGGAGTGAGAGAGAGAAAGAGCAAGAGAGGGAGAGAGAAGAGAGAGGGAGAGAGAAGTTGAAAGAGAATGAGAAGTAGAAAGAGAGAGAGAGAGAGAAAGAGAGAGAGAGAGAGGTAGAGTGAGAGAGAGAAAAGTAAATAGAGAGAGAGAAAGAGAAAGTGGGAGAGAGAGAGAAAGAAGAAGAACAAAGAGAGAGTGAGAGATAGAGAGAGAAGTTGAAAGAGAGAGAGGGAGAGAGAGGGTGGGAGAAGGCCAGAGAGTGAAGTAGAGAGAGAAAGAAAGAGAGAGAAGAGGGAGGGAGACAGACAAAGAGAAGTAGTAGGAGAGAGATGAAGTTGAAAGAGAGAGGGAGAGAGAGAAGTAGAGAGCGATCGAAGTAGAGAGAGAGGGAGAGACAAAAGTAGAAAGAGAGATGTAAAAATTGATGGAGGGAGAGAAGAGGGAGAGAGAGGGAGGGAGAAGGCTGGGGAGAGTGAAGTAGAGAGAGGAGAGAGAAAGAGAAAGGGAGAGAAGAGGGAGAGAGAGAAAGATGAAGAACAAAGAGAGAGTCAGATAGAGGGAGAAGTTGAAAGAGAGAGAGATAAGCATAGAGAGAAAAGTAGAGAGAGAAAGAGAGAGAGAAAAGGGAGAGAGAGAGAGTAAGACAAAGAGAAGTAGATACAAAGAGAGAGAGAGAGAGAGAAGTAAAGAGAGAGATCAAAGTTGAAAGTGAGATAGGGAGAGAGAGAGAGAGAGAGAGAGAGAGAGAGAGATGTTGAGAGAGAAAGAGAGAGAGAGAAAAGTATAAAGAGGGAAAGTAAGAGAGAAGTAGAAAGAGAGAGATAAAGAAAAAGAGAGAGAGAGGGAGATTGAGAGGGGGTGAGAGAGAGAAGTAGCAAGAGGGAGAGAGGGAGAGAGAGAGAACTTGAAAGAGAGAGAGGGAAGTAATGAGAGTGAGAGAGGGGGTGAGAGAGAAGGAGAGAGAGAGAGAAGTAGAAAGAGAAAGAGAGAGGAGAGAGAGAGAGATGTAGAAAGAGAAAGAGAGAGAGAGAGAGAGGGAGAGAGATGTAGAAAGTGAGAAAGAGTGAAAGAAATTAGAGCGGGAGAGAAGTAGATAGTGAAAGAAATTGAGAGAAAATTGAGAGAGAGAGGGAAGTAGAGAGTGAGAGATTAAGAGAAAGAGAGAGAGGGGGGAGAGAGAGAACTAGAAAGCGAGAGAGATAACTAGATAGGGAGAGGGAGAAAGAGAAGTTAAAAGAGAGAGAGAGAGAGAGGGAGGGAGAGAAAAGCATAAAACAGAGAGGGAATGGGGGAGAAATACGTAGAAAGAGAGGGAAAGGTAGAAGGAGAGAGTGGGAGAGAGAGAAGTAAAAAGAGAGATCACGAGAGGGAAAGAGAGAAGTATAAAGAGAGGGAGAGAGAGAGAGGGAGAGAAAGAGAGAGAAAGATAGAGAGAAAGTGAGAGAGAGAGAAAGAAGTAGAAAGGCAAAGAGAAAAAGAGAGAGAGAGAAAGGTAGAAAGAGAAAGAGTGAGAGAGAGAAAGAGAGAGAGATTGAGACGAGGAGGGAGAGAGAAGTAGCAATAGGGAGAGTGGGAAAGAGGGAGTGCGAGAGAGAGAGAGAGAGAGAGAGAGAACTTGAAAGGGAGAGAGAGAATGAAGTGGAAAGAGAAAGAAAGACAGTGAGAGAGAGAGAAGAGAGAGAGAGAGAGAGATAAAGAGAGAGAGAAGTAGAAAGAGAGAGAGAGTAGAAAGAGAGAGAGAGAGAGAGAGAGAAAGTAGTAGAAATGCAAAGAGAAAAAGAAAGGGGAGGGATAGAGAGACAGTGGTAGAAAGAGAAAGAGAGAGAGAAAGAGAAAGAGATTGAGAGGGGGTGAGAGAGAGAAAAGTAGCAAGAGGGGAGGGAGGGAGGGAGAGAGAGAGAGAGAGAACTTGAAAGGGAGAGAGGAAAGTAATGAGAGTAAGAGAGGGAGGGAGAGAGAGAAAAGTGGTAAGAGAAAGGAAGAGAGTGAGAGAGAGAGATAGGGAGAGAGAGAAGAAAAGAGAGAGAGAGAGAGAGAGAATAGAAAGTGAGAAAGAGAGAGAAATTAGAGAGGGGAGATAAAGAGTGAAAGAAATAGAGAGAAGAGAGAGAGAGAAAGAGAAGTAGAGATTGAAAGATTAGGAAGAGAGAGAGCGAGGGGAGGGAGAGAGGGAGAGATCTAAGAAGAGAGAGATAAGTTGATAGAGACTGTAGAGTTTGAAGTTAAAAGCAGGAGAGATAGAGAGAGAAAAGTATAAAGAGAGAGGGAGTGGAGAGAGAAAGACGTAAAAGAGAGAGAGGTAGAAAGAGAGAGGGAGAGAGACAACAAAAAAATGAGAGATAGAGAGAGGGAGAGAGTGAAGGGGAAAGAGAGAGACAGTGAGAGAGAGAGAGAGAGGGAGGGAGAGGGAGAAAAGATTGGGAGAGAGAGGGGGAGAGAGAGAGAGGGGGAGAGGAAAATGTACAGGGGAGAAATGAAATGAGAGAGGTGAGAGAGAAAGAGAGAGAGAGAGACAGAGAGGAGAGAGAGAGATAGAAGAGAGAGCGAGAGATAGAGAGAGAGAGAGAAGTTGAAAGGGAGAGAAAGAGAGAGAGTAATAGAGATAAGTAGAAAGTGTGAGAGGGAGAGAGAAATTGGAGAGGGAGAGTAGTAGAGAGTGAAAGAAATAGAGAGAAGAGAGAGAGAGGGAAAGAGAAGTAGAGTGCGAGAGATTAAAAAAGAGAGAAAGAGGGAGAGAGAGAACTAGAAAGAGAGAGAGATAAGTAGATATGGAGAGGGAGGGAGAGAAGTTAATAGAGAGAGAGAGAAAAGTATAAAGAGGCAGAGAGTGAGAGAGAAAGACGTAGAAAGAGAGAGAGGTTGAAAGGGAGAGAGGGATAGAGAGAAGTAAAAAGAGAGATCGAGAGAGGGAGAGAGAGAAGTGGAAAGAGAGAGAGAAAGAGGGAGAGAGAACTAGAAAGAGAGGGGGGAGAGAGAGAGGAAGGGAGAGGGAGGTAGTAACGGAGAGAATTAGGAAAGATAGAGAGGGGAGAAGTAGAGAGAAAAAGGGAGAGAGAGAGAGAGAAAGAAAGAAGTAGAAAAAAAGAGAGGGAGAGAGTGAGAGAGAAAGGGAGGGAGAGAGAAAGGGAGAGATCTCGGGGAGAGAGAGAGAGAAGTAGAAAGAGGGAGAGAGAGAGATAGAGGTAAAAAGTGAAAGAGAAGTAGAAAGAGAGAGAGAGAAAGAAAAAGTGAGAGGGTGAGAGAATGAGAGAAGAGAGAGGGAGTGAGGATGTAACTGAGAGAGGGAGATAGAGTAGAAAGAGTGTGTGAAAGAGAAAGAGAGAGAGAGAGAGAGAGAGAGAGAGAGAAGTAGAAAAAGCAGAGAGGCAAAGAAAGAGTGGGAGAGAGAGAGAGAACTTGAAAGAGAGAGAGGGGGAAGTAATGAGAGTGAGAGAGGCAGAGTGTGAGAGAGAAGTGGAAAGAGAAAGGGAGAGTGTGAGAGAGAGAGAAGAGAGAGAAATAGAGAGAGAGAAAAGTAGAAAGAGAGAGAGAGATAGAGAGAAGTAGAAAGTGAGAAAGAGTGAAAAAAATTAGAGAGGGAGAGAAGTGGAGAGTGAAAGAAATTGAGAGGAAAGAGAGAGAAGAGAAGTAGAGAGTAAGAGATTAAGAGAGAGAGGGAGAGAGGGGGAGAGAGAAAGAAGTAAGTAGAAAGGGAGAGCGGGAGAGGGAGAGAAAGGGATGGAGAGAGAGGGAATGAGAGAGAGAGATTGAGAGAGAGGGAGAGAGGGAGAGTAGTAGAAAGAGAGAGAGAGAAAGGGAGAGAGAGAGGTAGAAAGAGGGGGTAAAGAGAGAAAGAGAAGTAGAAAGAGAGAGGGAAAGAAAAAGAGAGAGGGTGAGAGAGTGAGAGAAGAGAGAGAGGGAGCGAGGAAGTAATAGGGAGAGAGAGTAGAAAGAGAGATAGAGAAGGAGAAAGCGAGAGAGAGAGAGAGATTGAGAGAGGGAGAGAAAGAAGTACAAAGGCAGAGAGAGAAAGAAAGAGAGAGAGAGAGAGGTAGAAAGAAAAAGAGAAAGGGAGAGAAAGAGAGAAATTGAGAGGGGAAGAGAGAGAAGTAGCAAGAGGGAGAGAGGGAGAGAGAGAGAGAGAGAGAGAGAGAGAGAAAGAGGGAAGTAATGAGAGTGGAGTAAGGGAGGGAGAGAGGAGAAGTGGAAATGAGAAAGAGAGAGAGTGAGAGAGAGAGATGGAGAAGAGAGTGAGAGATAAAGAGAGAGAAGTAGAAAGAGAGAGAGAGAGAGAAAGAAAGAAGTAGAAAGTGAGTTAGGGAGAAAGAAATTAGAGAGGGCTCATGTAGAGAGTGAAAGAAATAGAGAGAAAGAGAAGTAGAGAGTGAGAGATTAAGAGAGAGAGAGAGGGAGGGAGTGAGAGAGAACTAGAAAGCGAGAGAGAGATAAGTAGAGAGAGAGAGGGAGGGAGAAGTTAAAAGAGAGAGAGAGAGTGAGAGAAAAGTATAAAGGGAGAGGGAGTGAGGGAGAAAGTCACAGAAAGAGAGAGAGAGCAAGAAAGAGAGAGAGGGAGAGAGGGAAGTAAAAAGAGATCAAGAGAGGGAGAGAGAGAGAGGTAGAGAGAGAGAGAAAGAGAGAGAGTGAGAGAGAGAAAGATAGAGAGAGAGTGAGAGAGGGTGAGAAAGAAGTAGAAAGGCAAAAAGAAAAAGAAAGAGATAGTAAGAGAGAGGTAGAAAGAGAAAGAGAGAGAGAGAAAGAGAGAGAGATTGAAAGGGGGAGAGGGAGAGAAGTAGCAAGAGGGAGAGAGGGAGACAGAGAGAGCGAGAACTTGAAAGAGAGAGAGAGGGAAGTAATCAGAGTGAGAGTGGGAGGGAGACAGAGAAGTGGATAGAGAAAAAGGGAGAGTGAGAGAGAGAGAGAAGAGAGAGAGAGAGAGAGAGAAGCAGAAAGATAGAGAGGTAAA